>CAWUFW010016715.1:0-295957 GCA_963921515.1 Calotriton arnoldi
GCTGGATCGGAGGGGAAGAGGCCGAGGTCACTGAGGAAGAGGCGCTGGGTCTTTGGGGTTGCAGGTGAGGCAAGGGAGGGTGCTTTGGAGGGAGAGGCAACTGAGGACTGCGCAGTGCCCGTGGATGCGTGTGTGTGTACCAGGGCCCCATCCCCTGTGAGTCTGGTTTCAGTCCCCTGACTGTGCGTGCGTGTGCGTTTAGTTTGTGGCGTGTGTGTCTGTGTGCTGGATGTGTGTGTGCTGGTGTGTGCCTGTGCCGGTGTGTGTGTGCTTGGGACGGGCAAGGTGCTGGGGAGTGTGGATGGAGCAGAGGCAGGAGGGGTGAGGGACTGTCTGAGGAGGGACACTGCTGCCGTCAGGGAGGAGTCCATGGACCTGTTGCCCCTCTGTAGGTCAGACATGCCCGATGAGATGCCCTCCATGAACGACACCAGCTGAGTCAACAGTGCGGTGTGCGCATGGAGGACACTCAGCATGGCTGTCTGCCCTACATGGAGCTGGCGAAGGAGGTACACAGACTCCTCACTCAGGGCAGCAGGGGACACAGGGGCAGGGGGTGCGGTGCCTGGGCCAAAGGAGACACGCTCCCGAACATGGGAGCCTCCACGGACCTGGGGAATGGGAGCCGATGGGAGGGCGGTGGTGGTGCTGGTGGTGGCGGGGACAGCAACACTAGCTGGGGTGTGGTGGCTGCTGACACCCGCCTCCACAAGGGAGTCATCCTCCGAGTTGCTCTGGTCCTCAGCTGAGGTGGATGGTGCTGAGGATTCCTCGGTGTGGCTCCCCTCGCCCTCCGTGCCACTGGGTCCCTCCGACCACTCCTCGGCTGCTGACCCAGTCTGGCTCTCTGGCTCCTCCTGGTCCGTGGAGCTGTCCCCTTCCGTGGCCGTGGATGTATCTGCAAACAATGGGGAAACAGACAGACATCAGTCACCTGCACCAAACGCACACACCACTGTGAGCACAGCACATCACAGAGCAAGCCCTGGCATCATTAGTTGTACATTGCTAAAAGTGCCCTAACTGAACAGGAGAAGCCAATTGTCAGTCTGATGCCAAGCATGGCACTCACATCCCACATGGCCTTGCACCCATCTGTCTGGTGTCTGTTGGATTGCAACACCCCAGTGTGGACACATGCACCAAGTACACAGTAGTTGGACAGTGCAGAGGACACGGTGTGGACACATCACAGCTCTTGCCACTGAGTCAGTACAGGTTTCCGGATGAAAGGGATGCCCAGAGTCAAATAGGAAATGCATGTGATGCATACCAGCGACAGACACCATGATGCACCCATGTCCTGATAGCCAGCGCCACTATGGTGTGCATGTAGCACATGTCACTCCCCTGCAGGACCACAAATAAGTTGACACATGCCATGGCAGAGGCATGACTGTTAAGTCATACATCACTGTCTCAGTGATGTATGACTTGGCAGCCAGACAACAACACTATGCACTGTGTCACAATAGTAGGTCATGGGGAATGCAAGTCCTGGAGCTGCACAAGTGCACATGTACATCCCCCACACAACACATCATCTCAACCCTCATCTGTCCAGGTCACACCTATTGGACATATGGGAGACCTGTGACACTACCCTCTGAACCTGAGCCCCTCACAATTTGCTGTGAATGGGGAACAGCTGCCTGAACATCACATTCGCATACCCCAGTCTGCACGGGCAGCTGATCAAACACCTATGTGACACACAAGTATCGTCTCCTATGGTCACATCTCCAGGGGCATGCTGAGCCCCTACCAAGAAACACCACAGCAGTCCTGGCAACTAATCCACAGCACACTGACACAGAGGCAGACACCGGAGGGGTCAAATCACTGTGCACAATGTGTCAGCTGATACACGGGAGTGGGAGTACAGAGTGCATTGCATGGCCTGGAGTAGGCATGACTGTCCTGCTCCACATGAATGAGGGATGTGCCCTGGACAGTGGATAGCTGGCTATGTATGTGTGACACACGTAATCTGCACACTCCTGGGGCACAAACATTGTTCCCACCCGCTGCATGGGCGTGTGCCACATACCCCAGGCACATGTGGTGGCTCAGCTCAGCAAGTGGACCACATATCAAAGCAACACGCAGATCACATGTCCAAACCCAGGCGTTGTGTGAACAATGGACCCACCCATGATGCCCACAACAGAGTCAGGGAAACAGATGCTGTCCCCCACCTTTAGTGAAGCAAACTGCAAGGACACAGTCCCAAGTGACACAATTCCCTGACTGTAAGGGCCACACCTGGGTATCAGATGAGCAGTGGGCAGTGCACAATAGAGGGACATGGCTCCTGGACAACATGACTGCTGCACTGTGGCAGTTGAACCAGGCCAGAGGAGGGCACAAAGCATGTAATACAGAGTTCACAGTGCAGTCTTTGACTCACCCCCTCCTTGCTGCTGTCTGGCCTTCAGCTGCCCATCCAGGTCTGGAAAGACCACCGCCAGGATCTGGAGCATGTGGGGGGTCAGGGTCCGTGTTCCGCCCCTCCTGCGAGGAGGCGACAGCTTCAGCTGGACCCGTGCAATCCTCCGGGTCCAGCCCCGAAGGTCCTGCCACCTCTTCTGGCAGTTGCGGATCCGGCGCTTGTAGACCCCCACGGACCGGACAGCCCGGACGATGTCCTTCCAGATTTCCTGCTTCCGATGGGCATTAACCTGTGAGGATGACAAAGTGAAAAGGCCATTACCACACATGCAACATATCCGTGCATGACACAGTCGTATATACATGTCTCAAACACAGGGGCACATGATGTACACAGGCAGTGCAAAGCTGACCATGGACAGTTTGCCAGACGTCACTACATGGTATCATTGCATGGGAAGTAAAACCATGTTCAAATGCACTGTCACTGCACCATACCTGTCCAGTGCAAGTCACTACACACTATGGGGGTGACAACTACTCAGTGAGCCTGCTAGCCAGTGGCGTGCAGACTCTCAGCCTTGCTAGTCACACAAAATGCACATTCAGAAAGGCAGTGCACAGAACACTCACCTGCTCCCCTGGTGTCCCATACAGCTTGCTGTACTGTGGAAGTAGGCTGTCCAGCAGGGCCTGGTTCTCTTCAAGGCTGAAGGCTGGGGCTCTCTCCACAGTACGTGCCATTGCAGGGTCCAGAGGGGCAGAGACAGCAGCAGTGCAGTGGCAGATGTCGTCTTGGAGCATGTAGTGCAGGCAAGTGGGCTCTCAGGGGAACAGCCAGCAATATATATGTGCTGGAGAGGCAGATACTGTCCCTTGTGTCCAAAGTGATAGGTCCAAGTCGTTTGCATCTTCTGAATCTGGCCAATCCATGGAATAGCAGCACCAAAACACGCCCACAGCATCCTTCAAATCTTCAACTTCATGACATACATGATTTTGCAACATTGTTGTGGGTGACCAACTGATTTTCCAGCAACCGACTCGTTCGAAATTCGAAACGCGTCCGTTGCCAGGCAAGCCCATTGTCAATGGGTGCGCACCGATCGGTCCATTGCGGTACAACGCGCACAGGGGTACAACGCGTACCCGCACACATTGAAAGCAATGGGCCGGCCGGAGGCACCGATCGGTCCATTGCAGTTCAACGCGCACAGGGGTACAACGCGTACCCGCACACATTGAAAGCAATGGGCCGGCCGGAGGCACCGATCGGTCCATTGCTGTTCAACGCGCACAGGGGTACAACGCGTACCCGCACACATTGAAAGCAATGGGCCGGCCGGAGGCACCGATCGGTCCATTGCAGTTCAACGCGCACAGGGGTACAACGCGTACCCGCACACATTGAAAGCAATGGGCCGGCCGGAGGCACCGATCGGTCCATTGCTGTTCAACGCGCACAGGGGTACAACGCGTACCCGCACACATTGAAAGCAATGGGCCGGCCGGAGGCACCGATCGGTCCATTGCTGTTCAACGCATCACTGTACATGTGACTGGCATATGTCAGCATGCCTGTCTCAGATGGACATATGCCAGCCACAGATAGCTCCCAGGGAGTGAGGGGCACACCTACATCACGACAGCCTGTCCAAACCTTATCATAAGGCATGTAAGGCTGCATTTCCTATTGTGTGTATGTTGGTGTACATGTTGTCCTGTGGGTGTCACCTGTGGGCAGCCACCCCAGGCTGTGCACGTGTTCATGGGGACAGGATCATGGGTGTTACGTGTACGTGACCACTGTGATGTGCAACTGTTCATATCTGTGCATGTGCCATGGTCACATTTCACAGTGGTGTATGTGTATGTCATGTCACATACCCCGTGAGTCCCATGTGGGACGGTATGTTTGAGCCAGGGTGTCCCAGTGGCACAATAGTGATGGTCCTCCACAGTCTTTGTGCATGTAGTGTTTACAATGTCTCTGATTTCATGTGCACAATGGGAGACAGTCTCCACATCCACGTTGTGTGTGCATGGACTCTGATGTTGTGCGTGTGTGTCACAGACGTCCATGTCTGTCCTGCCGTGGCAAGTGGGGCCACTACCTGTGGGGTTCATGGTTGTTTTGCTGTGGTGTATACATGATACTCCATGTAATGCCAGTGTCCATGTGGCATTACAGGGTCCCTGGGAATGTACCTGTCGTTGAGCTGTGGTGCCTGGGGCACATCTGTCCTCACATGTCACTGTGGGGGTTATTGTGACACGGCAGCAGGAGATGGGAACTGTGACACGGCCTCATGATATCCAATGGGCCAACCTGGGACAAATTGATGCCACCTGTAGGACCGTGTTGACAGATGTTGGCCATGTATGTACCATACATGTCCTTCCGGTACTGCACACTTCATGTAGTTGTGCCTCATAATGATGTATGTTGGGATCTTGAGTGTGTTCAATGCCGCATATGTGGGGTGACTGACAATCTTGCTTACTTCTCCTCTGCACTGCAGGGCTCCTGCTGTCCATCGGCCATTCCCAGACCTGGCAACGATGGTGGAACGGGACAGCATCCGACGGTACCGCTTCACCAGGCAGCTGATTGAGGATTTGGCAGTGCAGTTGTCCCCACATTTGCAGCCTGGCCGGCCGTATCCTACAGCGCTGACCCCCAAGGTGAAGGTGATGGCAGCCCTACACTTCTTTGCCACTGGTACCTTCCAACATACTGTGGCGACTGCTGGTGGGATGTCACAGACCATGTTCAGCCGTGTGCTCCGCGATGTTTTGGCGGCAATGTTGCTCTTCCTGAACCGGTACATCTATTTCCCTAGACTGCGACGACTCACTGACGTGAAGAGTGACTTTTATGCCCTGGGGAGGATGCCGCATGTCATTGGCTCCATTGATGGGACACATGTGGCTTTGGTACCACCACAGGCCCAGGAGCAGGCCTACAGGAACCGCAAGCACTACCACTCGGTCAATGCACTGGTGGTGTGTCTTGCAGACATGACCATCACACACGTGTGTGCCCGTTTCCCTGGTTCAGCACACGATGCCTTTGTGATGAGGAGTAGTCGCATCCCCAGGATGATGGCACAGATGCAGAACCAGCGTGCCTGGCTTGTCGGTGTGTACTGACTTTGTGCCATTGTGTGTGATCTGATCTGTAGTATTCCGCCCACTTTTCCAAGTCAGCTAATGTGCACTTGTCTGTCCATAGGTGACTCGGGATACCCCAACATGCCGTGGTTGCTGACACCCCTCAGGAACCCTGTGACACCTGCCCAGATGCGCTACAATGAGGCACATGGTCGGACCAGGAGAGTGATTGAGCGGACCTTTGGTCTCCTGAAGAGCCGCTTCCGCTGCCTGGACAAGACCGGAGGGTCCCTCCCATATGCCCCTGCGAAAGTGTGCAAGATTATCATCGTCTGCTGCATGCTCCACAACCTGGCAGTGCGGAAGGAGTTGCCTCTCATCCAGGATGACAATGACCAACATCCGCCACCTGTGGAGGATCCTGGCCTGGACCATGATGCCAGTGACGATGATGATGATGATGGTGATGGTGATGTCCGCACACAGCTCATCACCAACTTCTTTAGCTGAATGTGAGTATCCTGAGGTGTCATGTCAATGATGTGAGTTGGCATGATGTGTGGGTGGTGCTCTGGTGCTGTTGGAGTGTGTCCATGGGCTACTTGACTGGATGTGTGTTGCGATGTGTGGTGACAGGTGGGCTGTACTCCCCAACAGTGTTGACATGCTAACTTGGTTCTGGGTGGGTATCTTGTAACATGTATTGTGCATGAGTTTTGCTGTTCTGTCCTGTACTCCATTGCTTTTGACTGTGTGTCATTTCTGTCCTTCACAGGGTACTTTCAGATTCGTTTGGTCAACTGTGTCCACCGACGACGTGATTGCACATCCAGGCTGGTAGCTGTTGTGTCCCTACAGGTGATGTGCGCCACACCCATGGACTTCCTTCCGTCTACAGTTGTTGACTGTGTGCCCGCTGCCAGGTGGGGTTACCTTGCATCTGTAGTGGTTACGGCATGTTGCAACTGTGTAATAAACCTGTGCTTCACTTTGTGATGTGCGTTGTCTGTGGTCACACATTTGACTGCCATTTGCTTACTGCACCTGTGGGCTACTTGACTACAACTGGGAATGGGTGTGGTGTCTGTGCATTGCACCGTCTTCCCTGGCAACATCAGTGTAGGCAATGAGTCAGATGGCCTAGGTGTGTATGTGTCGTGTAGCCCTGGTGGTGTGTCTCCCTCATGTGTGTCACGTTGCCTGTACTCACATGCCTGTGTTGTCCTTGCTGTTGCTGTTCGCATACACAGTGTAATTTTGCAGTTCATCATCCCCATAACAGCACCCACGTTGGAATCACGACAGAGGCAAGTATGGTGTATTAGTGTGTTTATTGTGATACATTTGTGTTAATAGTGCATAGGATGGGTTGTGCTGTACATGAATCTTGCAATCCCAAGTTCCTAGGTGAATTGAAAGTCCGGGTAGACAGGATCCCCAGTATCGGGGCCACAGTTGTCTGACACATTGGTCCAACTTGTACTCCCCATGCAATGTGTGGGAGTAGTGTTGCCGTCAACAGGGTGAACAGTCTGTGCACAAAGGCGAACATCCAGAACAGGTTCAGGCTTCCTGGGAGTTGCGCTTGGCCATCGGCCTCTCACTTTTCCCTCCTCGGACGACCCCTCTTCTTGGGGGGGGCCCTCAAGTGCAGGCTGCTGCGGTGCAGGGGACTCTCCGCCAGAGTCCTCCTCCCTCCCTGTGGCAGTTGCAGTTTGTTCGGCACCAGATGTTGTTGGCACACAGGGAGGTGTGGACTGGTTGCTGTTCATCTGGCGGAGGCATTGTAAAATGTCCCTGTGCACCGCCGTCATCTCATGCAGTGCATCCCACTTGGACTCCACGCGGGACATGTGTGAGTCCACACGGGACATGTGTGACTCCACGTGGGACATGTGGGAGTCCAAGCGGGCATGATGGGCAGCCTGCTGCTGTTTAATGTCTCTGAGGAGCCCCACTACCTGGCTGAGCTCTCCGGTGCTGGACTGGTACGCATCAGCTATGCGTACCAGTTGTGGGTCGTCATGCACACCAGCAACGTCTGCAAGCAGCGACCTCTGTCTCCCACCCCTCCCACCACCCCTGCTGACATGTGCAGTGTGTGCAGTGGCACGCACAGATAACCCTGGTCCACCTTGGGGGTTGGTGGTGGTGGTGGTGTCCATGGCCCCAGGTTGGTCCAGGGTCACTGTGCTGGTGTTGCTCCTTATTCTGTCCATGTCGGCAGGGATGGTATTCGTGGTGACAGTCGTTGTAGGGGTGGGTGCAGGGGGTGCAGCTGGTGGTCCTGCTGGTGCTGCAGCTGGTGGTCCTGCTGGTGCTGCATGTTGACTTGCACCGGATGTGCCAGGTTGTTCTTCATCGTCCGAGGAGGACAGAGGCTGTACGACGCCAGTGAGCTCGGCATCCTCTTGAGCCTGGGACTGGGACTCCTCAGCGTCTGCTGCTGTGTCCCCATCATCACCTGTTTTTGGGAGACACAAACAATGTATGTCATGTTTCTGCAGGCATCAATGGTTGACACACATGACAGTTGTGACTGTGCCTCTGGGTGCGGGCCTGTACATTGCATTGTCCTAAGTCGTCACAGTCAGGGGTTGATATTGGTGTGGCACATTGTCCTGCATTATTTGGGCATTTCTATGTATTTTCTGGGGTGTGAACATGGTCTGCATTGGTTGTGTTTGGTTGACAGCCGGCCCTCCTTCCCACCCACCCAGCCAGTCAGTTATCCCACCATGGAACGTGCTTGCGTTGCAGGGAGTGTAAGTTGTCTCTCAGGATGTCAGTCAGTGGTGTCCTGCTGTTTGTTGGTGCACAGTTGGCAGCAGGGCCTTGTGCTCCCCACAGCAGTAGCCAGTGTCAGCCATCTTGTGAGTCCTTCTCCACTCCCTGTGATGTGAGCATGGTTCAGGGTGGTGTTGATGGGCCAGTTGTGAGGCTGAGCAATGTCTGTGACTACGACTCCCATCATGCTATTGCCTCCACCCCCTTCCCAGCATGCCCATGCTTCCTTCCTTTTGACTCTGCTTCCCTGTGGGGTGGGCTGGCTGTGCTGACAGGATGGCTGGGAGTGTTGTCCTGGCAGTTGTTTGGCTAAGAGTCCCAAGAGTGTCCCTGTGCTTCACACAACATAACCCAGGGTGGTGGTGCTTTGTGGGATCTTGTGTTAGGATGGAGGGCATTGCATTCTACCAGGTGGGTTCTGTGGAGTTTGTGTTGGGGTGTGTGTGAGGGGAGGTGCTTGTGACTATGGTCAGTGCTGCAAGTCCCCCTTCCCACCCAGCTAGCCAGATATCCCACCATGGAACGTGCTTGCATTGCAGGGAGTGTAAGTTGTCTCTCAGGATGTCAGTCAGTGGTGTCCTGCTGTTTGTTGGTGCACAGTTGCCAGCAGGGCCTTGTGCTCCCCACAGCAGTAGCCAGTGTCAGCCATCTTGTGAGTCCTTCTCCACTCCCTGTGATGTGAGCATGGTTCAGGGTGGTGTTGATGGGACAGTTGTGGGGGTGAGCTATGTCTGTGACTACGACTCCCATCATGCCATTGCCTCCACCCCACTTCCCAGCATTCCCATACTTACTTGCTTTTGTGTGGAGTTCAGTGTGTGTGGGTGTGAGAGCAATGGCAAGATGGCTGACAGTGGTGTCCTGCTGTTGGTTGGTGTGCAGTACCCAGCATGCCCTTGTGCTCCCCACGACACAGCAACAGTGTCAGACATCTTTGATGGGCCTTTCCACTCTCTGTGGGATGTGCATGCGTGAGTGTGAGCTTGCTGGGCCATGTGGTGGGGGATGTAGAGCTGTGACTACGACTCCCATCATGCTATTGCCTCCTCCCCCTTCCCAGCATGCCCATGCTTCCTTCCTTTTGACTCTGCTTCCCTGTGGGGTGGGCTGGCTGTGCTGACAGGATGGCTGGGAGTGTTGTCCTGGCAGTTGTTTGGCTAAGAGTCCCAAGAGTGTCCCTGTGCTTCACACAACATAACCCAGGGTGGTGGTTCTTTGTGGGATCTTGTGTTAGGATGGGGGGCATTGCATTCTACCAGGTGGGTTCTGTGGAGTTTGTGTTGGGGGGTGTGTGAGGGGCGGTGCTTGTGACTATGGTCAGTGCTGCAAGTCCCCCTTCCCACCCAGCTAGCCAGATTTCCCACCATGGAACGTGCTTGCATTGCAGGGAGTGTAAGTTGTCTCTCAGGATGTCAGTCAGTGGTGTCCTGCTGTTTGTTGGTGCACAGTTGCCAGCAGGGCCTTGTGCTTCCCACAGCAGTAGCCAGTGTCAGCCATCTTGTGAGTCCTTCTCCACTCCCTGTGATGTGCGCATGGTTCATGGTGGTGTTGATGGGACAGTTGTGGGGGGGCAATATGTGTGACTGCGACTCCCATGATGCTATTGGCTACACTGACTTGGCCAGCATACACAGAATTCCTTCCTTTGAGTGGTCTTCACTGTGTGTTGGTGTTGTTGTGGTGGCTACATGTGTGGATGTGTTTGTTAGTTCTATTTGTGCCACTGCCTAGCTGTAGTTGTGGTTGTGTTTGTACATGTGTTGGCACAGTTGGATGTGACTTTTTTGATGGCATGTGTTGTGTTTATCTGACTGACATACACATTTTGGGATGATTCTGTTCTAGTTGCTGTGTAATTGCTATGAGTGCATGGTTTGACTCTCCCTTGACAGTGATGTGTGTGTTTTGTGGCAGTATATTGTGTACATTTGTTGTGTACTCACCAGGCTCTGGGATGTCCTCTAGTCCATATACGCTCACTGGCGGAAGGATGGCCCGCACCTTCTCCTCCCAGGGCCTGAGGTATATTGGCTTGGCAGGAGGGCCACTGCCGGTGTGTTGGCTGTTGATGTAGTCTTTCTTCAGCATGTCCCGTACCCTCCTGCGCACGTCATACCACCTGTTCTGGATGTCCGTCTTTGTGCGCCGACATGGTGATTGGGCGTTCACCCTGTTGATGATCCTCTCCCACATCTTGGTTTTCTGCGACATGGGGGTCTGTTGGACCAGTGTGCCAAACAGCTGTGGCTCCACCCTGAGGATCTCGTCTACCATGACTTCCAATTCACTATCTAGGAACTTGGGATTCTTCTTGGGGGGCATGGTGATGGGTGGTGATGGTGGGTGATGTGTGTGTTGGTGTGCAGGTGAGGGTGTGTGAGTGTGTGTTTTGCTGGGTGTATGTGAGGTAGGTATTTGTTGGTGTGCTGATGGTGTGTGGCTTGTGTGAGGGATGAGCTGTGGGTGTGTGGTTGCTTTCTCTTGGGTGCTGGCAGTGGAATGGCATTTGCAAAGGCTCATGGTAGTGATTTGTGTCCTTTATATAGGTGGAGTTGTGGGTGTGTCTTTGTTCTCTGTCCCCACCCCCCAGTATTTATTGGCTTGGTAATTGCTTGTTTGGCCTTTTTTTGGGTGATTTTTCCTTTGTGCTGTTTGTGTATGTTGGAAACGTTCTTGTGACCGAGTCGGACCCTGCATTGGTCTCGTACGGTGTTCTCCGTTTCGTTCACGCTGTGTTTGTGCAGTTTTCTATGCTGCATACGCGTCGGTCGCGGTGTATTGTGTTGCTTCGGCTCGGTTTTGTATGCGTGTCGGTCGTACGGCTTGTCCTCCGTCCGACTCGCTCGTGGTTTCGCGCCTTGCATCGTACTTTGCGGTTTGGAGTTAGCGTGTACGTTTCGGTCGGATTTGTTCCGGGTGCGTGTCGGTCGGTTGGATTCGCGTGTTTTTCCGGCCGGATTGCTGTTTTCCGTGCGGCTCGGTCGGTCGACTTAGTTTCGGTACGTGTCGGTCGGATTTTTCGCGCCTTGCATCGTACTTGGCGTGTCGTGCGCCACGGGTACGTGTTGGTCGGTATTTTTTCCGGATCCGAGTCGGTCGGTGCTTTTTCCGTCCCGAATCGGAATTGACCCCTTAGTATACAGGCACTGAAGTTGGACTTGACCTGGTATCTGTGAAGAAGCCACTTAGAACCCTCAAATCCCTCTGCATTCACACAGAAATGAATTTACAAAAGTCCCCTCCACCCATGAGACACTAATACTCCTTTGGCTGCTGAATATTCCGGGGTCCATATTCAAAGATTGGTGAACACTCACAAACTATCAGGTTTGTGGGTATTCAACAAACATTGGCAGGGAGTTCTCTGAAACTAACTCGGGGTCTCTTGAAGAGCTGGTTGATGCGGAACTCACACAGGAGGGCCACCAAACCTGGAACAATATTCGCGAGAGCAATCAGGATTGCAAGAGTGCTTTGGATAAAAGCAAACTGTCCCCATCTCTGGACTCCTCACGCAAAGAGAGATAGCAAAAATTACCAACTGTGTGCCGGGCCTGGAAAAGGGCTTCACATATCTTAACACCAACGAGAGGGAAATATTGTTTGCCACATATGCTAAAGATGCCCCATCCAACTTCAGCCACAGCCAAACCAAATGCAAGGAACCGCGAGGAGGTTACTGGGCGCTCTTCCTCAGATTACTGCAAAGCTCAGTTGAGGCACTGAACTACCAGACAAACAGAATGGACATTCAGATCAGCCTCTTAAAGACCTTGGCTATGTTCACTTCAGGGATAGCTGAGAAAATCACCAACCTAAACAACTTGATAAGAAGAGTACAAGCAGATCCCTATAGGGCATAGCAAGGGTGTAACAATTCACAGGTCCTGGACAGACTGGCTACCATCCCTGGGACTATGTTTCAGCTCCTTAAAGAGCTAAAGGTCAACTCAACGCAAAGGGCACCAAACGATTTGGGAGTCAAATGCGAATCCAAAATTAACCATCCTATCCACATTGGGGGAACTGGAGCCAAAACAGTGGACTTGGAGATGGACATAGCTGCCATGGAAGAAGCTCAGGCCGAAGATACATGCCCGCAATCACCACAGAGGAAACCTGTCAGCTATGTCCCCGTTAACTCTGCTATTCGGTTTGGCAATGAAACCGCTGGCTTGCCAATTGCGGGTGACATTGCATGGCTGGGGGATCCCAAAAGGAGAGACTACACATGTGGTCTCCCTATATGCCAACGACGCATTGCTATATTTAAGGAGCCCAGCATACTCAGTTCCTATCATGCTGGCAGTACTTGCTGAGTTTGATGCACTCACTGGGGTGCATGTGAACCGTACTAAATCAAAGTTGTTCCCTTTAGGGTGCTGGCGGGTGGACCGGTTGGCGATATGCCAAGGCTCGAGCTCCTGTGGGAAACGGAAATGGTAAAGTATCTGGGGATTCAGGTAACATGCGGGGCTAAGGAATTCGAGTCTGCAAATATAGTCAGAGTGATTGACGGCCTAAAGCCTACAATAACATTTTGGAATACTCTTCGCCTCTCCCTGATGGAGAAGGTTGCTTTAGTAAAAATGATAGTACTTACTCGCTGTTTGTATATTTTTCAGGGAATCCTATTTGAGATACATAGGAGGTTCTTTCGGGAACTAGACAGGCTGATCATTGAGCTGTTGTGGGCCACCTGTAGAAAGAGAGCCGGTCTGGAACTGCCCTGCTTGGAACGTTACTACCTAGCTGCACAATTGCAGCATGCAGTCCACTGTTTGGACGATCAAGACAACTGGGAACGCAGACTGCTGAAAGGCACCTGCGAAAGGGACAAACTGACGGAAATATTAATGATGAGAGTCAAGGCCCCGACAACCTTACCATATGCGGTTAGACTGGTATGCGGTGCATGAGAGCGGGTGGTAAAGGCTGATTTAAAGAGGGCTCGCTATGCACCCAATATGGACATCTGGGTGTTGCCTCCATTTACACTTATAGAACAAACTATGGCCCTACAAAAATGGTGGGAGGGCAGCTGCACTACTTTAGAAGACCTCTACCCTAACAATAGGTTCATTACCATGGCGTATGCTATTGACACGTTCCAAATTGGACTAGGCCAATTCTTACAATTTAGTAAAATAGCGGCTACATCGCGTGGGATATGGCCATCATTCCCAGAGGCCCCACCGATCTCCCATAAACTGGAAACTCTGTTAGTTATGTTGGGGGGCAAGAGGCTGATTTCACATATCTATAGGGCTCTGAGAGAGGACGCTCCCCTGACGGAAGTCTTGGTAGAACATAAATGGCATTCAACCTTAGAGACACCGCTAACACCAAAAGCATGGAAGGGGATTCATGTAGGAGTAAAAACCACTTCCACTAATGCACGGTTTAAATTGCTGCAGTACAACGTGATACACCAGGTATACCTTTTCCCCAATAGACTACATGCCATAAACCCAGAACGCTCAGCGGAGTGCCCCCAATTCAAATGGCAGAGGGAAGACTTTCTACACGTACTCTGGGGGTGCCCAAGCAGGGAGGGCTACTGGCAGTCAGTACTGACAAAGCTGAATACAGCCACGGGTTGGAAGACACCTAGGGGGGCATATTCACAAGGACTTATCGCCGAGTTATCGCCACCTTAACGCATCAAAAGTGGAGATAGATTTAACGCCCGATTCACAAGCGGGTGCAAACTGCAGATAACGCAAGTATTCCCGCGATAACTGCCGCAAAATTTACCTCCACGGGTCACACCACCAACTAACCCTAATGAGATGCAGAGTAGGCGTTCCCGTGCAAAAACACACGAAAACACCACTACACCACATTCACAACGAACTGCCAGATCTGCGATGCGACAAACACATACCGTGCACGACACAAGAGCCACAAAAAGCGCATGATGTCGCACAATGAGAACAAGAAACACATGTGTGGTCAGAAGAACGAGAAACAGTCACTCATCATTGAAGTAACAACCAAAAACTTTATTGAATACAACACAAAACACCAATGCGAAAGACTCCTGTCTCGTCCGTCCGGGACAATCTTGATGTCACAGCCTGGAAAATAAAGCACAAAATCAGAACGTGTGTCATGCGCACATCAAAGGAGCGAGACACAGAGAAACAGAGAAGGAAAGAAAGGCAGAGAAAGAGAGAGAAGGAAAGTAAGGGAGAGAGAGAGAGAGAGAGAGAAGGAAAGGAAGGGAGAGAGAGAGAGAGAGAGAAGGAAAGGAAGGGAGCGAGAGAGAGAGAGAGAGAGAGAAGGAAAGGAAGGGAGAGAGAGAGAGAGAAGGAAAGGAAGTGAGAGAGAGAGAGAGAGAGAAGGAAAGGAAGGGAGAGAGGGAGAAGGAGGGACACTGCCGCCCCCGCGCACCCAGGCAGCACTGCTCACCTGCTGCCACCGGTGTGTCTCCAACCACGTGCCGATATACACTGCAAGCCACCAGGTCTGCAATCTGTAATCGAGGCCAAAGTCAATCATGGCAGAGTCCATCTCACTGCACACGGCAACAACGCCTGTCCGTCCATGCGCACACATGCAGCCGCACCCTACCCCCTCCCGCCGGCCAGCGCTGGCTGTCCTCATTTGCGCACCCAGGCCCCACTGCTCACCTGCCGCCAACAGTGTGACCACCAGTGGGCACACCACGTGCCCGTGCAAGCACAAGGCCCAGGTCCCGCCACCATGGCATGCTCCACATCATGCGGACCCGCACCGCGGGCCAGCAGGTCCCACACATGACGCTGAGTCCTGAGGCATCAATGGCAGAGACCAAATCAGTGCACACGTCATCATCGCAGGCCGCACACCCGCTCAGCAATTTCGGTGCCACTAACCCTGTGCAACCCCAGTCAGCGCCACGTGGTGGTAGGCCCGTGACGGCCGCCAGGCTCCGGGTGCCACTAACCCTGTGCATCCCCAGTCAGCGCCACATGGTGGTAGGCCCGTGACGGCCGCATGGCTCCGGGTGCCACTAACCCTGTGCAACCCCAGTCAGCGCCACGTGGTGGTAGGCCCGTGACGGCCGCAAGGCTCCGGGTGCCACTAACCCTGTGCAACCCCAGTCAGCGCCATGTGGTGGTAGGCCCGTGAGAGCCGCATGGCTCCAGGTGCCACTAACCCTGTGCAACCCCAGTCAGCGCCACGTGGTGGTAGGCCCGTGACGGCCGCATGGCTCCGGGTGCCACTAACCCTGTGCGCAACAACTCATGGGCCCTTTATGATTGAGAATCGTGGAACGTCTGTCATCCAGTCACCACCGGCAGTGGGGAATGTGATGTTGTCTGCCCCTTATATTGGGGGGTCACATGGCCTGTGACACCTGTGCCGGATGGGTGTGGTGTGTGTGTAAACCTGCCCTTAGGGAGTGGCCGTGACATGCTGACAACTAGCCAACGACCTGCAGACCACTGGCGTGTAAACCTGCGACTTGTAGCTATGTGGCACCCCCATCGGAGCGTAAGCGGAGTGGTCTGGCCTGGCGTACGCCGGACCAGGGCAGGGCTTGCAACAATGTGGGCGTGGTTCAGTCCATGTCCGGACAAGGAAGTGACTAATGCGTGTGTCCCTGTTGTAGTGTCTACGGCACCCGGAACGCAATCGGCAATGTAGCACACTGTGACTGGAATCCCACTAGATGAGCATCATTAACGTTAGGGGGAATCACTGACCCTACATTCATCCACACATTCATACATGAATGATGAAAGACATGACACAGCAGTGCGTTTCTGAATGTTTAATGCACATCCAGTGAAGTTTAGCAGCTGGAGCAGTACACGGCCATGCCAACCCCACTTCACAATATGGGCCCGTGGAGGGCCAGCCAGAGTCCATCGGGGAATGACAAGTACAGCGGAAGAGGAAGGGTACAATCCGCAGTCTGGTCGCCGTGTCATTGGTCACCAAACAGGATATGGCAGTCCATGTCGCGGTCCAAGGTGAGTGCAGCTGAGTGTATCGGGGGGCAGTGGAAGGTCATGGGGCCATGTGCGGCACCAAGCAGCAACAGGCCAGGTGGCAGACATGAATGCTAGTGCCTCCTTATGATCTCAAGCCCATCCACGTCCTCGTCCTCGGATGTGTGCTCTGCCCCACCTGTGGGTGGTGCAGTTCCGGCTGCAGCACTGTGTGCCACTGACACATCAGGGGCCGGAGGTGGATTGTCGGCCGCACTGTGTGGCAGTGACACATCAGGTGCCAGAGTGGAAATGCCTGCCGCACTGTGAGGCACTGACACACCAGGGGGCAGAGATGTGGATGGTGTAGGGGCAGCAGCATTCATCTGCGCCACGCCTTGTGGCAGCAATGCCATGATGAGGAAATGCAGGGCATGGTAGATCCCAGCTACATTTTGCTGATGGGCAGTGGTGGCTGCCATCCTTTCCGACTCCATCCGCACCATGTCCTCCATGAGCCTCCGCATGTGTGCCAGCTCACGGCTGAGATCGCTGGAGCCACTCTGAGCGGACAGGTGTTCTTGTCATGACTCCAGCGATGTCAGCCAGGGCTCGTTGGAGATCATGGAGCGGCGTGTGGGTGTCCGTTAGGGACTGTAGGTGGTCCCTGATGGGACTCCAGACACCCATGGATGGCGTCAAGTTTGGTAGCCATGAGGTCGAACCCACCCGCACCTGCTCAGCCATCTCCTCTGGCCCTCCAACACACAGCGTTGGAAGGCCATGTGTTGTTCGGGGGTCTTGGGAGACAGCCGGGGTTGTGTGGGTGCCTCCTGCTGGGTGGTTTGTGGAGTGGGTGGGGTCTCCTCGATGCAGCTGGGCTGCCCTGGTCCTGGAGGTGATTGGCGGATGAGTTCAATGATGTCTTGGAGGGCTTGGGTGTCGATGCTGGTGGTGTCCTCCTCGTCATCAGTGAAGAGTGGCTGGGACTGCTCTGCAGGAGGTGTTGACGGTGCCCCTGCAATGTGAAGGGGAGATGCTGTGTTACAATGTGTCCACATGTATGTAGCCGCATTCAGATAGCATGGCAATGTACATTGTGACAGTGTGTAGATCAGGGCCATGATCCAGAGTCATTGTGGGTGTGCACTGTGCTCTGCTTGATTGTGCATGTGTGCCATTGTGGCCATCTCCCCCCGTCCCCCAGTACCTGGTGGTTACTCACCCTGTTGCTGTTGTGTTGTGTCATTTCGAGCAGTGTCCGGTGCCCCGACTCCTGCCACGGTCTCCACACTGATGACTGTCGACACCAGCTCCTCCATGTCATCCAGCTCCAGCTGTGGTGCTGGGCTCCCACCTCCAGTCTGCATTGCTGCCTTCTGGTTGCCTGCGAGTTTCTCCTTGGTTTTGCGCTTGATGTCAATCCATCGCCTCTTGACCTCGTCCATTGACCTCTTGTGCTCTCCGACGGCATTCACCTTGTCCACGATGGACCGCCATAATCCATTTTTGGTGCCCAATGACACATTGGAGGCGACGAACAGTTGTTGATGGTGTTCTATCACCTCCGTGACCAGGATCCTATTCTCCTGCGGACTTGCCCTTCCCTGTCACCGAGGTCCCAGGCTGGTCACCAAGGGAGCTTGTGGGGTTCCGCTCGTCCTCTGCGCCTGCTCTGGCTGCCTCCATGGTGCTTCGGTGTTGGTCATTTTGTGTTTGTGTGTTTTTTCTACTTTTGTAGTTATTTTCACGCCTGCCGTGTATGTATGGCAGGCCTGGCGCTGCTTATCGCTGATTTCCTCATCGCAGTTTGGCCCATCGCATGTTTTTTTGCGTTGGGGTTTGGGTTTTTATCACGGTCGCGGTTGTTATATCGCGGACATTGTCCGCGTTTTCGGGAGACTATCGCACGGTACCGCCGTGTTGTGAATTCCACGTTAACACAGGGTTATTTTCCCGCGATCGACTGCGATGTGTAAAGTTGCGTTAACATTTTTTGGGGGTGTTTAGCACACGTTCTTGTGAATATCCCCCCTAGGGAGGTGGGCCCCTGCCTGTTGGCACACATCCCTCTTCAAAAAAGAGGAAACTGAGCAAGAAATTTCTTGTCTAGGGGCTGGTGCTGGCAAAACATAGAATAATAAGGTGGTTATCACCGAATGCTCCGAAAGTGGAGGATTGGTTGAGAGATATGGCTGAATGGACCACAGCTGAGAGCAGCCACATGAGCAAGTCACGAAGGGATGAGAAATTAGAGGATGACCTGCGAGCTTGGGCTGGGATGCTCTCGGAGCTGCTAACCCCACCAGATGCGTTGCCGTATTAGATCAGCGGGGCACCATGTAACAGGGGACAGACGGAATTGCGGTAGTCAATGGGGGGGCTTGTTTTACGCTACACACAGCTAAGCTTTGCTAGTATTAGTCAAGCTCCACTGTGGGAATATATGAATAATATTATATTATGTATTCAACCTGCACTGTACATGTTAGCCTGAGGGGGGTGGAGGAAGGGAAGGGGGCGTTCGAAATGGAAAGAAAATGTGCATGTAAGCACACCGTGACGAGATAAACCTATTCAATGCTATTGTTGTAACTTTGAAAAACTAATAAAAATCTACACTGAAAAAAAGCACCACAGAGGGAAACAGCACTAAGGGGACTGGCTCATGGAACAGAGAATGTAGCAACAGAGAACATCAGCACCGAAAGTGGGTCTAACATGACAAGGACAAAGAAAAAAGGCAATAGAGCCAAGAGGAGAAAGGGGCACAACAAAACATTTCAAATAGCAAACCGACTATTAGCCAATCAATCTTTAACAGGGGATTAAGGAGTCTCCCATAAAGTCAGCCCCAGAACTTTTACCATCCCCAGCTCTGGCATCTGCAAAAGAGAAAGGCACAAACGACGACAGTGAGGAGCCCAAAGGAACAACCCACGAAGATGGTTAGGCTTTGAGGGTGCCCAGCCAGCCAATGAGAAAACTATAATGAGTTTAAGCCACATTTTAAAATCACCACGGGAGCCCCTCTCTAAAGGTCCAATATTCAAGAGAGGCTACCATCCCACAGACCCCTCGAAAACTGTCACCTAATGGACATGCCAATGTAATAGCGGTAACAGTTGGTCAAGGGGTAAAAAGTGTGTGCTGCAACCTAACAGAGGAACCCGACAAAGGACTCATATGGCCTAGCAGCGCCAATGAAAATTTGATTTTGGATGCCAGCTGGCCTAACCATCAGCTCGAAAATATACCTCCTACAATGCCCCAGGCTGCTTTAACCTCTGGGGCATGAACCACTAACAAATGCAAGGAGGTATGTACGCTACTCTACCCAGACTACATATCCAAAGGACCCTTCAACATTTTAAATAGAGGAAATATTCACACTTGCTTGATCCCAACATTGGGGGAAGTCTAATCAAAGGATATTCTCTCAATTGAGTTTCTCAATTCTGGGCCAGGGACACAGAGCAAATACACCAGAGTCACTTGGGGCTCAGTGGAACCGGCTCAGAGGGTGTTATAGGAGGCAGATACCTTCAAGAGCTGGGGTATCTCAATATCTGTCCCAAAAAACTCAGGGTACCCCCACCCACTTGAATCACTCAACCAGAAGGAGCACAGCCTGGTCGGCACTCAAGAGTTTAATCAGTGCTGATGAACCCCCTGAGCAAATCCCTTGGGCATACTACAAACCCAGCCAGAGACCTCACCCCGACATCCCCTCAGCAATTGGGCGCTGAACCTGAATGGGGCTGGCTAGCAGGCACATAGAATTCGACACGAGAGCTGCAATGATAAGGAGCAAATAAAAGCATCCAGGCAGATAATACACTGTGAGTATGCTCCTGGAAAATCAAGGGGCTCACTAGCAAATTGGACGATTCGCATACTTTGCGTTATCAACGCGCTTTCCACGTGGTGTTACTACAGGAGACCTGGGCACTGTAGTCTGTGCCACTGGAGGGCTATAACGTGTGTACCCCCATGATCAAAGCCCTTAAAAATGGGCACTAGAAAGGGGGGCTCGCAACTTACATATCAACAGCTAACTAAATAGAAGGAAAAGAACTGAGGGCAAAGCAGAGGGGTTGCAACCTATGGAATTGGCCCTGAAATCGCCTGCAGGCTCCTGTATCACCATCGTCATAGTGAATGTATATATTCACCCTAGCAAAAAAAGCGAACTTTCAGCAACTCTGACAGACAAGCTTATGAGCTTACAAAGTGAGAGAGATGATATCAAACTTATAGTCTGAGATGATTTCAAAATATGCCTCATGGGGGCATCTGCCCCAAATGAAATTCTGACAGCCCAAGATTTATATTGGGGCGCACTGCACCAAGAAAAATTGCTAAAGCATAAAAATGATAAAAAAGAGCAGTTATTATTAGGGAACCTGGAGCATCTTGATCTTCAAGTTTCGAATGGTTGATTCACCAGAGACAAACTACCAGGGCTTTAATACCACTCCAAAGAAGGAACACCCCTGATAGAGAACAACGTGCTTTCCCTACCCTTAACACAACAAGTAATCTCTTTTGGCTTCGGCTAGAGGATAGACAGCAGCCATCGCCTTCAGAAGATAGTTCAATCAATTACCCTAGGAGAACTCAAGGCCCCAGCTAAGCGGGCAACATTATCCTACACAATTTGCAACAAGCGGCTCAGATGTACACCTACTTCTTTGGCACACCTTGTCCACAGTGCTAAGCAAATTCTGCTCATGGCTAATGCGATACAGAACCCCTCGAGCAACAGGGAACATTTCACTACTGAATTTGCTGGTCTATTTGCAACATCAGTACCTGCCAGAAGGGATGATATTGGGCAAAAGGGTCCCAAACTACGCTCCTGCCAAGATCTGGCTCTCACTAGGCCTCATAATGGCTAAGCGAAACATAGCAAGACTGTGGTGGGGGGTCGAGGCTCCGCGGGTGGGCGATTGGGAACGAGATTTGGACTGGTGCATGACTAACGAGAAGCCAATATATCAGGGACGGGGCTGTCCCAGGAAATGGGAGAGGACTTGTGCAGGCTGGCGGTCCTATAGAGGCCTGGATTTGGGTCCTGACTCAGGAAGAGATGACGACGTCCATGACATTTAATGTGCCATGGTACGGGGAGATGAGGGGGGGAATTTTTTTTTTCTTTCTTTTTTATGGATTGCCTGTATTTGCTTTTCCTGTCTTTCTTATGTGATTTCTTGAGGTCTCCTACAAGAATATGCTATATATCCAAAATATGTTATATATCCATCTTTGTATGCTGCTCTTTGATTGATGTATCTTTGTTTATTGCAAAAAAATTAATAAAAAAGATTTATGAAAAAAAAGAAACTACGCTCTGGAAGGGGAATCACTCCATCAGAGAAACAAAAAGGCGAGTAAACCAACTCTGGAGGGCTCTGAGGAGGGGACCGAGCGACCAGGATATATGCCAGGAACTAAGGAAAGCCAAAAAAGCCATAAAACTGTGGAAGTGGGAGCATTTGAGAGCTCGGAACAGTGAGTTCTGGCCAAAATTACTGTGAGACATCAAGAGAAACAAAACACAGCCAGCTTCTGGTGGACGGTGAACAGCATCAACAGCTCCTTGTCCAGAATGGCAAGCTCCAACATCTCAGAAGCTACGTGGGTTCACTTCTTAGCTGGGCATTTTAATCCGATGGGTCCAGTCCATGCCAGGAGAAACACACTCTCGTCTATTGAACCCGAAGGAGAAACATCGAAGCTTAAGCTTCAGCTTGCGACTCACCCGCACAGTCAACAGCTCTACAGGCCGCAGCACAATTATACCATCAAGGAAGGAACTCGCCTCCTTGGAAATTCAAACGCTCAACAGCCCAGAAAATCAGAAAGAATCAAAGTTAGCAATTTGCTCACAGACCCTCCAGAGGCAAATTTCCAAAGGGCGCTGAGAAGGGGCCCTGGGTTTGAACAGGATTGCACCAGCAATCTACAAGAAAGAACCCCTCCTATTGGGTGAAGTAGTTTGTACCACTCTTCAATTTCATTGTAGACAATGGCAGGGCCCCTACTTCATGGAACGGCTCAATCATCTCACCAATCTTTACAGGAGGAGGTAAAGGAAAACCAGAAAATTACCATCTAGAGGCCCTAAAAGAGAAAAAAGAAAAATACTTCACAGGAGCCATACTAGAAGAATTATAGACATGGGCTGGGGAAAACAGTATAATTCCCTTGAATCAGATCAGCTTCACCAAACAAACAGGGTCAATTAGAAACATTATGGCCCTTTCTCTGTTGAGTGATTTTGCAACGTCATACAATCAATCAGTGGATCTATGTTTTATAGATTATAAATCTGCATTTGATAGGGTAAACCACAGCAAACTATGAACAAAACAGGCATCATGGAACATTTCAGACAGTCTTTTAAGGGCAGTACAAATTCTGAACACAATCAGGATAAAACTGGTGGATGGCTCCTGTCTGTCCAAGGTCATTCCAACAACGGAAGGACTAAAACAGGGCTGCGTGTTGGCCCAGACCCTCTTTAACTTCTTTCTCACTGATCTCCCACCTCTTCTAAATAATGTAAACAGTCACGCCCAAAAATTGGGAGGAATACAGTTCTCCAATCTATGCCAATGACCTAGTGCTAGTCGGGAGGACTAAGGTGGGGCTGCAACGACTACTGGATGCAACCTTGGAATACTCCAGGAACAAAGGTTTGACTATACATATGAAAAAGATTCAAACCCTAACATTCTAAGGAAAAAGATTGAATAACTTCACTTGGTATCTGGGAACAGACAAGGTTGAGTCTGCCAACACGTATAGGTATCTTGGAGTGTTATTCAATTCCAATGGCAGATTTACAGCCCAAATAGAAGAAAACAAAAAGAAAAGGCAAATCGTTGGTGGTCAGCCTCGAATCATTGTACAGTAAGATGAAGGGCTCATCACTAAATCCAATACTGCAAGTTGCGAGGGCCAAAGTCCTCCCCAAGTTGGCTTATGGGAGTGAGGCTCTGAGGGGTCGAGACAGTACTGTGTTGAACAACATAGTATCGAAAATCTACAGCTCCATTTTCCATCTGCTGGCATACACGTCCCCTGCACAAATTAGGTTGGAGTTCGGCCTAGTAAAACAAACTCTGGGTTGGCAGGCGGCCTTTGTGAACTGCTGTCAAGGCCTCAGACTTGCAAGGGAGGGTTCTTTAGGCCATCATCTCTGGTTGGGAATTCAAGGCAGGGAGTGTTCACCTATGAAACCCTTTTAACATTGGTTCCTAACTACCCATGACCTTTTGTCTTCCTGGGCCCTTCACCAAAGCTGAAGTGAGCTAAAAAGGATAATAAAACTGAACACCAAAGCCCTTTCTTTTCTGGAGGATAAGCAATCCTTGGCAACGCCGAGCCATTGGTGGCTAACAGTCAGTAGCTACACGAAGGTGTCCCCTCAAGGCTATCTAGTGTTACCCATAGTAATCATACGAAGGAAAAGTTCTTAAAATAGGTACTGCCAGCCTTAAAGAATGGCAGGATAGGGAACCTGTAGGCTATGCGAACAAGGCTCTGAGGACATTATTCATGTGTTGTGCCTCTGCGAAGCTACCTTGGAAGTTCTCCAGTAACGTCTACGCAAGAAACTCAATACTAGAGGGTTAAGGACATGTAGAGATGTTGGAATAAAAATGATGTCTTCGCATGGTTTTATGTAAGTTAGCATTTGCGGCGCCATTTTGTGTATAGGCGCCATTTTGTATCGTGATTGAAACTAATTCTTTGCTATTTCCGAGAAACGGCCTTCTCTAGGTTATGTTTCTTCGGAGTTAAGTTCTGCCACACTAATGAATGCACTGTTCTTATTAGCGCATACCTTTCCTTCAGATGTAGGACTTCGCCCACTTGTCTAGCGGCGGGCACAGGCAGATTGACCTTGACTAATAGATAATGCGGGCCCGGCCTCAGAATCGAAACTTACTCCTTTGTAATTTACGTGAAATGTACATAATGTATTGTTATGCTTGCTGATGTCAGTCCCTCTGCAGCACTCCTTAGCGACTGGGCAGACAGGGCTCCGCCCTGAGCGTACTCTGAATAAACAGATATTGGTTTGCATTCTCTACTGTCTGACCGACTCTTCATTTGTATGGAAGGCTGAGAGGTGGTTGTGAGTGACCCGAGTGACCCTAATCGGGCCACTTCCTTCAGTTGGCGCCCAAACAGGGACTCCTTCAGGTGAGTGGCCCTTCCGCGGACGTGGGGAGGTCGAGGCCATCGTTGGGTCGGATGGACGTATCAGGGATCCCTGCACGAAGAGTTCCTGATACTCACAGCTGCCCCTTCTGTCCTGACGGACAGTGCCTCACCCAGTGGTCATACCCACTGGAGTCCTGAACGGTGAAACCCTTGGATCTGACCGTTTGGTCTGAATAGTCAGCAGTGGAGAATAAATTCGTTTGACCTGCATATATCAGGTGAGTTTGTTTTGGTTCTTTGTGGATATGGTACCATTCTGGTTTGTATTTGGTACGGTCTAAGGACCGTCTTTGGGATAAAAGCAATTGCAATTGTTTCTCTAGGCATATAATAGTGAACTTGTTTTCTTTTGAGAATGCCTAGTGTCAGTAAATTGTTTTTCTTGTGCTGTCGCTGTTGTTCTACTGATGCTCGATTGGAAGAAAGTCAGCCGGCGCCTCCAGAAAGGCACTCCGAATTTTGATATGTATGTGAAGCATGGTCTTGGCCCTATTATGTTTAGTACATTATGGCACAAATATACGAGGGACAATGCCGAGTTGCAGTGGCCGTTGACGGGCACTTTCGATGAACAAAAGATTGAGTATTTACAAAACAGTTGTTTAAGAAATGAAGTAGGCAGACTATGTTTGATTCCCTCAGAACATGGCAGAAAGCAGCTAGACAGAAGCGGTTAAAGGCAGAAAAAGAGGCCCGGAAAGGCAGAATGCAGACGTTGAGTCAGAAGGCTGTAGCATACGAAAGGGAGAAATAGGAAAAGGATGTTGAATGTGAAGATAGAAGGTTTTGATTACATATTGATAAATCGTATGTGGTTCAGGAAGAAGATGACGCTTTTGTTGAAGAATTATTAGATACCCAACCCCCGCCTCCATATGCCCCGCAAAGAATATATCCCATTGTTCCGATGACCTCGCAGCCGCCTTTTACAGTTGCTTCCACTGTTTCTGTCCCCGCATCTACTAATGTTGTTTCGACGGCTCAGGCTTCGGCTCCTCCTCCTCCTCTTCCTTCTGTTTCTTTACCGTCTGTGGCAACTGAGACTGTTAGCACTTCCGCCGTGCCTATAGTCTCAGCTGCCCTTTCACCAGTTCTTTCCCCCAAGACACAGTCCCTAGCAACGATAGTGCCTGTTGCTTCTGTTGCTTGTCCCACTGTGATTTTTGATCCTCCGACATTAGTAAGTAGTGGGACACCAGTGAGTGAATTTGAGGACTGGGATTGGATGAAATTTAAGGAGCGCATTGGGCCATTAGTGTGATCTGATGAAGGGGGATGAGAAAAAAGGGTAATAGGTAATCAGGCTGCACAGTGTGCCCGTAACCCTATTTATAGTGTAGAGGATGTCTGGGCGACTATGAAAGATTTTGAGCCTTTTATACAGCAGCATGCCCTCAAACACGTCTGCTACTCTGATTGGTCTTTGGCAACAGCGCTTTGGAGCGGAAGCACCTCAAATTTTATATGACATAAAAGATCGAGTGTATATTAGTGAATTGGGGTCATAGCAAGTTTTTGCTAATGTTACGACAAGAATAGCATATAGGGGAGGATTACATGAGAAAAGACCCAGGTCAGTATCTCAGTTTCCAATGAGAGAGGTTCATCCTATATATCATCCCGAGATACCGGAATTGACAGATGGCCGTGGCAATGCTACTCGAGCGGCAGTGGTGGCTAAGTTTCAGGAGCAATGGGTTTATACTCCATGGACAATAAGTGAGGTTTTATCTCTTAAAACTCATTTACCAGATCCTAGGAAGAATCCTACTGCTTATTATAAAGAATTGACTGAAGCTGCTTCCTCAACGGTGATGACTCTTGCTGATATTGAAATGTTCTTTGGTCTTCTTGTTCTGATTGATATTTGGAGGCAGGTTCATACTCAAGATCATGTTCCGGAGTTGGGTGGTACTTGGGATCAAATTAAGGCATGGGATCAGGAAAGAAAGCTCGGTGATAAGCCTCGAGCGGAAATTTTAGCGTTGCCAGGCCGCATAATTACGTATATGCATTCTCTTATTCCGCCGAGAAAGATGGATTGGGATAAATTGTCAGCCTGTTGACAAAAGAAAGATGAGAGTGTGTCTGATTTCTTCACCCGATTTGAAGGTACATTTTTGGATTATAGTGGACAGGATTTGGCGTAGAGGGAGGTGTTCGATTGTTTGTCAATAGATTTGTTTCTGACTTGCTTCCTGAAATTGCGAATCGATTGCAAGCTTCTGGGAGTACCTGGTCCACCTCTTCTCCCTCTGTTATTTTGAATATGGCACAATATTATGAGCATAGGGATAATGAGGAAAAGGAGAGGACAGAGAAGAGACATAAGGATTTAAAGACGAAGGTGTTGTTACAGCAGGCTTTTAGAGAAAAATGGGAGACGACGTGGTGGTCCTGCCCGACAGCTTCCACGCACTACTAGGCCGCCAACAACTATGCCTTTGGGTCCGAATTAGTGTGCGTTCAGTAAAGAGGAGGGACATTGGCGTAGCGAATGTCCTGTGTTTTTGCAGAAGGTAGTGGTCCCGAGAGGACGAGGTTCTTGTGGACAAGGTCGTGGAACAGGAGGGGCTGATAGGGCTCAGAATGCTGTAGCCTCACAGGGTCGTTCTGATAATAATTACTTTGATGACCCTCATGATGGACAGTATTATCATTATGATTATGACATGGAGGAAGTGACAGGAATGTCTTACAGTTAGGACAGCCAGGGACAGAGTGAGGGACCAGTTCTGATACCTGTAGACCAGCGTGGTCCTTATGTAACAGCAGAACTGCAAGGTTCAACTAAGGAATTTTTGGTGGACACAGGTGCGACAAAAAGTTCTGTTTCTCGAAATATGGTCCCTGGGGCAGCTATGTCTGGCCATAATAATGTGTTGGTTGGTTTTTCTGGTATACCGGTTGTAAGCCCCATTTCAAAACCTCTTGTGTTGACTATTGGTCCTTTCACTGTGGATTCGCCATTCTTGTTGACATCTAATTGTGGTGAAAATTTGATGGGTTTGGATTTGTTGAAGAAATTGCATGCTACTAATTATTGTTCTCCGGCGGGTGTCTATATGACAATGGGTCCAGATGTAGCACGCGCTAAACAATGTTTGTCTAAAGATGCGCCCCTTCCTGTTGAATTTAAAGATGTGCCACCCACTCTGTGGGCGACAGGCGACACAGATGTGGGACTGTTGCAAATATCGCCGGTTTCGATACAGGTTAAGGATGGTGCTATTTTGCCCCGTATCCCTCAGTATAAAATATCGCAGGCAGGAGAGCGAGCCTTAATGCACATTATACAGGATTTGATTAAGACAGGAGTGGTTGAGGAGACAACTGCTAATATTTGCAATAGTCCTATTCTTCCATTTCTTAAAAGGACGCCCTCAGGTTCCCCTGATGAACATGAAGATGTTTATCGTTTTGTTATTGACTTGCGCGAGGTTAATAAAATAGTGGTTCCTCAGTTTCCAGTGGTCCCAGACATCACTACTCTTTTGACCATGATTCCCTCTACTGCTAAATTTTTCTCTGTCATTGACTTGAAAAATGCTTTCTTTAGTATTCCTATTCATCCGGATAGCAGGTACTTGTTCGGGTTTACACTAGCTGGTAGGAATTTTAGGTTCTGTTGAGCTCCTCAAGGCTATACTGAAAGTCCAAGTATTTATAGTCAAGCTTTAAAGAATCAGTTGGATTCCCTATCGCTTCCCTCAGGTAATGTATTAGTGCAGTATGTTTATGACCTACTCATCGCTTCTGACACAGAACAAGGTTGTAAAGACAGTACAGTTAAATTATTGTTGCATTTGACCAGGCATGGACATAAGGTGTCTCTTTCTAAATTTCAATATTGTCGACAGGAGGTCACCTATTTAGGTCACCTACTGTCGAAGGAGGGTAGGAGGTTGACTCCTGAACGCATCAGTACCATTGTTAAAATGCCCATTCCACAAACCCAATAAGATGTGCGCGCTTTTACAGGTATCACTTCCTACTGCCGGCAGTGGATACCTAACTACTCTTTACTAATCAAACCCTTGCTTGCTCTGACCACTAAAGACGTGCATGAGCCCCTGCCTTGGATGCCCGACTGTCAACAGTCTTTTGAGCAATTGAAAACTGCGCTTTGTTCGGCTCCGGTACTTGGCACTCTTGATTTGAAAAAATCGTTTGTGTTGCACGTCCATGAGATGGCTGGCTGCGCGCTTTTCATTTAAACACGGAATTTTAGAGATAAGCAACGGCTGTGTGCTTATTTCTCTGCTGCTCTTGACCCTGTCGCAAGAGCCCTCCCAAGCTGTCTAAGAGTGGTCGCGGCTGTGGCCGTCTCTATCAATCGGCTGGACTCGTACTTGATACTGATCTCACGGTCATGATACCCCATGCTGTGGATATGCTTTTGAATAAGAGTAAGACACAGCACCTCACCAGTGCGCGTCTGACTGGCTATGAATTAACATTGTTTGCCAAACATATCACGATCAAAAGATGTGCCACTCTGAATCCAGCCACATTACTGCCCCTCCCTTCTGAGAGTGATGAGATTGATAAACTTGATTGTATCTTCCGGACGGAAGAAGAGACGAAAGGACGGTAGACTTGACTGATGTTCCCTTATCTGACCCCCAAGGGTAACTATATGTCGATGGCTCTTGTTTTAAATTACCAGATGGCACTACAACTGCTGCATATGCTATTACTACGCTGCGTACAGTAGTTGAGACATCACGAGTTCCTTACCAATCGGCCCAAGCTGCTGAGCTCGTTGCTTTGATACGAGCTTCCGAATTGAGTGAGGGATTGGTTGTCAATATGTATATTGACAGCCAATACGCCTTTGGAGTCGCACATAACTTTGGGTGACTCTGGGCAGAGAGAGGGCTTCTTACTTCACATGGCACCAGGATTCAGCATGGGCACCTCATATTGAGGCTTTTGTCTGCTTTGACACTTCCTAAGAAATTGGCTATAGTAAAGTGTAGTGCCCATCGGAAAGTCACTGACGATGTAGGTAGGGGAAATGCTTTTGCCAATCAGACAGCTAAGGAAACAGCCCGGATTAAAATGAAAAGAATGTTTGTAGCAGGTCCCGCTACGTGGGTGCCTGAAGTTACTATGTTTGAGGATACACTTGAGAATGTGAAAGAGATACAAAGTGAGGCCACAATAGAAGAATTAGCACTGTGGCAAGAAAGTACAGCACAATTGAACGATGAGGGATGTTGGATTGACAAGTCAGGGAAGCAGAGATGGATGTTGGCGGATGAAAATGTTCTCCCTGTAGTTACGTTGGCCCATGGCCCAGCCCATATTAGTGCTAAGGGTATTTGCAAGTTGTTAGACCCTGTATGGCAGAATGTTAACATTTCGAAGACAGCTTCACATTTAGTGAAGTATTGTATGGTATGCATGGTGCACAATCCTGGAAAAGGTACCCCTACCCCACCCCGGTAATTTTGCACCACCTACTTTCCCTTTTGAAGTCTTTCAGATGAATTTCATAGAATTGGATCGGTGCAATAATTTGAAGTATGTTTTGGTGGTTGTTTGTGCTTTTAGTAAATGGGTTGAGGCTTATCCCACTAAAGACAATACAGCCGTTACGACTGCAAAGGTACTCCTGAAGGAGTTCTTTCCTCATTTCGGCTTGCCCTGTATGATTTGGAGTGATAACGGAAGTCATTTCAATGCCAAGGTCATTCAGTTAATTTGTGATGGTTTGCACATAAAGCAAAAGTTTCATGCCGCAAACCACCAGCAGTCAGCAGGTTTGGTTGAGAAGTACAATGGTACTCTCAAACTGAAACTGGTAAAGATTCAGGAGACAACAGGGTTACAGTGGCCAGATGCTTTACCATTAGCACTTTTGTCGACAAGAACTACAGCATATTCTAGGACAGGATTGTCACCGGATGAGGTCGTGTTTGGACGCCCGGCAAATGTCTGGGGCGTCCCGCATCCTCTGCGGTTTACTGATATAGAGTATTGTTAGACCTGGCACCATTGGCGTGGGTCTCCCTTCCATTTTTTGCTGTTGCCTCTGATTTTTTGCTGGTCTTAGATGCTTTGGGCACTGTGCCACTACTATCCCGTGCCACAGTGCAAGTGCTCCCTATGGTAAAATTGATGTATGGATTAGTGACTCCATGATTGGCTTATTTGGTTTACTTGTCAGACCCTAGTACAGTGCACTGCGTGTGCCCAGGGCTTGTAAATCAAATGCTGCTGGTGGGCTTGCAGCACTGGTTGTACCACCCACAGAAGCAGCTTGTAAAGTGTGTCTCAGGCCTGCCATTGCAGAGCCTGTGTGTAGTCTGTGACTGCCATGTTGACTGGACAAGTGCACCCACTTGCCCGTCCCTAAACCTTCCCTTTTCTTCATATCAGACACCCCTATGGTAGGCCCAAGGGCAGGGTGCATTGTAAGTATAAGGTAGGACATGCCCTGGTGTGTGTGGCATGTCCTAATAGTGAATTACAGCCATTTTCGTTTTTCACTATTGCAAGGATACCTGTTCCCCATAGGCGAGAATGGGCAGTTTGATTATAACATCTTATAATCCTAACTGACCCAGGGAACGTGGTAGAAAAACAAATTTAGTATGCCTGAACTCAGAATGATAAAATACATCTTTTAGTGAAGTTGGTTTTAACATTCTGGGGCCGATTCCGATTCGGGTAGGAAATCTCTCCGACCGAGCCGGACCCGGAGAGATTTCTGACCGAATCGGACCCGTGCAGCCCGACCGAACGAGTACGATGCGTCCGTATGCTATCGTACTCGAGTCGGTCGGACTCCCATTGAAGTCAATGGGACCCGGTCGTACAACGCGTACGCGGGCTCCCATTGCTTCAATGGGTGCGAGGCGAACAAGGGCGCCCCCTACAGTGGGTATGCGGCGAAGCGACGCGCGCCGTACACGCACAGGTAGGGGGGACCCATGGGTCTCCCCTGTGTGCGACTCGCGCGGCTACGCGTACAGGGGGGTCCGACACAGACCCCCGAAGAACGGCTCCGACTGCTCTTTCGAGCCGGACGGCGCGTGTCGGTCGAACTGCTCGCGGCGCGCATCGTACTTACCCGGCCGGGGAACGCCTCCATTGCGCGGTCGAAGTCGTGTCCGAGCCGAGTCGGTCGGGTGCGGTTAGACCCGGGAACGAGTCGGTCGGAGCGGTTGGGACGCCCGAACGAGTCGGTCGGCGATTTCGCATCGTACTTCGCTCGTCCGGATGCGCGTACGAATCGGTCGGGAAATAGTGCTCCGAATCGGATCCGGTTATGCCGAATCCGATTCGAGCCCTACCGGCCGAGATCGGAATCGGCCCCTTCTGTGTTTGAAAATACCACTTTTAGAAAGTAGGTATTTTCTTGCCTAACTGTCCAAGCCTGCCTCTGCTAGGTTGTGTATTCCATGTCTGGTTTGTGAGTGACAGGGCTGGGTGATTCCAGGAGACAGGGTGAGTCAGCACAGGGCTGAATAGAGAGATCTACATGTAGATTGGTGGGAGGAGTTGCACCTGGGACCTGAATAGGGCTGTGCCTTCCCTCCACAATGCTGGCTCCACCTCCTGTGGTGTGTCTGATGTCCCTGGCCCACACTGTCAAAGGAAAGAAGGAGTCCTGTAAACAAAGTTCTCCAGAACTGACCATACCTGGTTTGGACTAGGCAAAGGCCTCTCTGCCTTCAGAGAACAAAGAGAATATGAGTATAAAAGGGGGACCCGGACCCCAGGACTTTAGATCACTTTTGGGAAACAAGAAGAACCTTTGCTAAGGAGAGGAAACAGAGAGAAACTGAAGGAGGAGACTATCCCTAAGCTGAGTGCTGTTTGGGGGATTGGCCTGCAGTGGTTGCCTGACTGCCAAAGAAAGGAGAAAGGAACTTTGTGCTACTTTGTAAAGGATCTCTAAGGGCTTGAAGATTGAGCTTGCCTCCTGCTGAAGTCTCAGGGACAACAGACTTCACCAACCAGCTCCCCTGTATTCCCTTGCTGGGGATTTGAAGTGCCTGCTGTTGTGCTGGGCCTTCTGAAGGACTGCGTGTCGCAGGGAGCTGGAAGCGCGACTCACGGAGAAGAAGCGTGACACCGCCGCAGCCGCTGTCATCGCATCACTGAGTAAAGGTGCCGCCGCTGTCGCATCGCATCACCGAAGCGCCTCGCATCGTCGTAGAAGAGTGTCGCCGTCGCAGCAGACTCCGTTGCATCACCGGAGTAGCGTGTCGCAGGGCCTGTCGCGGCTCAGAAGATTCGCAGAGTTGTTGCACGGCCGACGGGCATGCACGCATCACCTCATAGCTGTCGCATCAAGGAGAAGACGCCATTTTTGTTGCATTGCATCGTATCGTCATCGCATCACGGCGCTGCTGGTCGCATCGCCACGGAAGCGCAGTAAGAAACCGAAGCATCACCTCCCCACGCCGAGAAGAACCGACGCATCACCGTCCCCTGCGCAGCAGTAGGGAACCGACGCATCACCGTTCTTGCGTGTAAGGAACCGACGCATCACCTTCCCTGCAACACTTTCGTTGTATAGCGTTACGCATCCAAAGGTACATTTAACAATAAGTGTCGCACTTACCATCTAAAGAGAACTAAGCTATTTCTACCATTTTTAAGTACAGTATTGTGGATTTTTGTCATTTGTGGTCTTGTGTTAAGCCTATATAAAAATACTTATTTTTGATATACAACCTGTGTGGTGTCCATCTGTAGTGTTGTCACTATATTACTGTATGTGTTCACAAATGCTTTACACACTGCCTCTGAGATAAGCCTGCCTGCTCGTGCCAAGCTATCAAGGTGGTGAGCAGGGGTTATTTTGGGAGTGTACCCCCTTACCCTGACTAGACGCAAGGGTCCCTATTTGGTCAAACGTGCCTACCTCTGCCAACTAGAGACCCCCAAATCTAACATTGGTGGCAGCGGTGGGATTCTGGACTTGCATTTGTGACTCATATACAGTGATTGGTGGACACTACTAGTGAGTGCAGACCAAACGCAACCACATACATTTTGGTAGATTGTTTTCCCTGGGATTTTCTATTTTTGCCAAGAACTGCCAAGTTTAGTCACCATGAGTAAAGCAGCATCCATTGCATCTGTGGATTATGATTTTGAAGAGGAGAAACTAGAAAGCTACAATGTGAAACAGCTAAAGCACTTCTGCAGGAGATTTAAAGTTGCTATGACCGGTCTCTCCAAGAAGGATGAGCTCCAAAAGGCGCTGAGGGCCTGGATGGAAGCACGGAGCATCCCTGAGCAAGTGGAGGGGGCTGAAAATGCAGATGAGCAGCTGGAAGGGCCATTGGGTCTAGGGGAAAGGAGAGTAGCTTCCCCAGCAGGTAGCAGTGTTTCTGCCAGGGGCCTGTCCCCAGAAGAGCTGGAGGACAGGGACAAGAGTAGGATGCATGAGATGGAGCTAACCAAGCTCAAGTTGTGTGGGCAGTTAGAGAATAAGAAATTGGCCCTAGAAGAAAAGAGGATGCAAATGGAGCATGAGAGAAGTTTGAGGGAGTTAGAATTGAAAGCGAGGAGCTTAGAGATTACTCCCTCTGGTGGCAGCACACCATCCATGCCTGTCGAAGCAAGGGTGTATATACCTAAGGATGTGATTAAAGAATTTTATAAGAATGATGATATTGGGCAGTGGTTCAAGGCTTATGAGGTAGCCATGTCCTCCCACCGGGTCCCTGAGAAGGATTGGGGAGCGGGGTTGTAGGGGCGGTTCCTTAGTGAGGGGCGGGATACCTTGTTAGACTTGCCGTCTGAGGTCCACAATTCTTATAGCCACATGAAAGAAGCATTGATGTCCAGGTATGGGTTGACTCCTGAACTGTATAGACAGAGATTTAGGAATTGCAAAAAGTTGGAGTCAGGCACCTGGGTAGAGTATGTAACTTTTTTTGCAGAGCATTGGATGGTTGGGTGAAGTGTAGCAAAGTGAATGATTTTGAGGCGCTCTTTGATTTAATTGCATGGGAGCACTTGTCAAGTAATTGTTTTCCAGAGCTACGCCAGCACCTGATTGATAGTAGGCTGATTAACCCTAGGAAGCTTGCTGAGGAGGCGGACCGCTGGGTGAGCCCTCGGGTCCACAAGGGTCACGTGGGAGACTCCACCAAGAGTGGGCAGGGTCCCCAGCAGAAGAGTGGGGGGGACAAGGGTAAACAGAGGGAGTTACAGAAAGGGCCCCAAAGTAAGCCCCAAGGGAACCAAGGGAAAGGTTCCCAGCCTCCCCCTGAGAAGAAGCCCGGGGCCCGACAGGTGGACCTGTTCCTAGGGGACCCCTGAGGTGCTTCAAGTGTGGTGAAGTGGGCCATAAGTCTATTGATCCCCAGTGCCCACAGTATGGGAAGACAGCACCCCCTGGTGCACCACCCCGGCAGATGGCGAGTGTAGCCCTGGGGGAGGAGATGGGTGACCAAGGTGGGTGGGGTCCCGCAGAGATGTCCCTTGTCTCTTTAGGAGACTGTGAGATGGTCCCCAGGACCCAGCTGCCTGATAACACTAAGAAGTACAGGCAGTGGGTGACCATCAATGGCCATAGAGTGGAGGCTCTGAGAGACACCGGAGCCAGTGTGACAGCTGTCAAGTGTCACCTGGTGTCTGAAGAGCAGGTGGTCCCCAATGCATTTTACCCAGTTGTTGCCGCTGACAACACAGAGAGCCACTGCAAGGTAGCTCAGGTTCCCTTTGAGTGGGGGGGTCAAATCAAATCAAATAAAACTTTATTCGGTTTTGCATCAAAAAACCATAAAAGTTATACATATATGGGTACATAAAAACATAAAAGCACATACATAAAACAGTAATTCATTAAAACATATTAAAATCAAACCTCTTGTACAGATTATAAAAGCCCAAAACCCACCCATCCTAATTGGTTCGGGGCCTACGTGTGCAAAATACCGACAGAGCATGACCTCCAGTTTAAGCTGCGCACAGGATCAACTAAACCGTTAAAACCTTAATCAGCCATATCTACACATCCATACAGGCCCTCGATTTCATAGCTTTTAAAAATCCTACTATGAAAATAATGCAGTCCTCTTTCAGCAATTGAAGGTACATAAGGGCAGGACGGGCTTGTCTAAAATTCAATCTTTTTAAAATAGGAACCAGAAAGTGCCTTCGGGGAGTTTCATACAACTTACATAAAAGCATAAAGTGTAGCAAGTCCTGCGGAGACTGTCCGTCGCAGCCGCAGGGAGCTAACACTTGACCTCTGCTATATCCCTTGGGCCTAGCTAACAAAAAATGAAAAAGGTTCATACGAAACCTAGTTAGTAAAAATTTCTCATGTGTTGTTAAAAACCCCATAAGGTAACGCTCCGTTGTTGGAGTTGTTTTGAGTAATAAAAACGTACGAAACTAGGTTTCAATAACTCCTGCGCTTCCCTATCCACTTTCCTTAGGGTCAGAAAAGCTGCCCTAATAGATTCCACATCCTTCCTGACAATGGATTCTGGCTTGCAAAATAGATCACCGCGCCCTACCCTTTCCAGGCTACTTTTAATGTACTTGAGCCACGGAATTCGAGTTGCATTGTCAAGAGACATGCACTCTCTTAAGATTATATGGTTGAGGGTTAAATCTTTATTCAACCAACACTTCAACCAGAAAACCAAAGGGCGCAATGCAAGAACGTTGCTTAAATAAGGGACCCCCAGTTCCTCATGTGCCGCTAAGTTGGAGGTTCCGTGCGGGACACACAGGAGGCGTTTCAAAAAGTCGTTCTCCACCACCTGAAACGGATCCACAGCAGTGTATCCCCAAATTTCACTGCCGTAGGTAGCTATGGCCAAACTTTTGGCTTGGTAAACCTTTAGCATAGCTCCAGTTGGTTTCCTCCCTATTTTAGAGGCAAAATTAAAAATTGACCCATTAACCCGAACCAGGTCCCCCTTTCTCCTCAATATTAAAGGACCCCATTTTAATTTATCGTCAAAAAGAACTCCTAAATAGGAAAATACATTAGTACGGGGGATCTTAGCAGGGCCAACACTGAATTGAAAACTCTTTTTACAATGTTGCCCCACTTCCATTACATAGGATTTGGAGTTATTAATTGTTAGATCCCGATCAGACATGAAACTAGAGAATGCTGTTAAAAGGGATTGCAGACCCATTGCCGTCCTGGATATAAGGACGGCATCGTTCGCATATAACAAAACGGGAATGCCACGCCGCCCTACATATGGGTAATCCACTTCGGTTGCTCTTAATTCGGTCTCCAGATCGTTGATGTAAAAATTAAACAGAAATGGAGCCAGAATGCAGCCTTGCCGTACACCCCTCTTAATCTCAAGATCCCTTGTGACCCGAAGATCCTGAGAGAACCTGACATTAACCTTAGTCGATTTGTGCAGGTCTTCTAAAAAATTAACAATATTGTTATCCACCCCCTTTGCCCTCATGGACTGCAACAATTTAGCTCTATTAACGTAATCAAATGCGGAGGACAGGTCCATGAAGGCAAGATAGATAGTACCGGGCGTGCCACAGTATATTTGCTCAGTATCATGTATAAGTTAAGGCACTGAGCAATAGTAGAACGGCCCGACCGAAAGCCGTACTGAGCATCCGACAGGATCTCTTCCTCCTCCGCCCAGGTTGATAATCTCTTCAAAAGGATACGTCCTACCACCTTCACCACTGAGTCAATGAGAGATATAGGCCTATAACAGCATGTGCTATTTCTATCTCCCTTCTTAAAAACAGGGACTATGGTGGAGGAAGCCCAAGACTGAGGACACCCAATTTTTGCCGCTGCGTTGAACACAGCCACCAGAATTGGTACCCAGAACGGGGGGTTGGACTTAAATAAGTCCGGAGGAATCCCATCTGGGCCTGGCGCTTTATTAATAGATAGCCCTTCAATACCGGCTATAACCTCATCCTTTTCAAAGATTATTGCCGGGACAATTACGACCCGACTCTCTTGGCAGCTATGCTCCTTAGGGCAGTCAAACATAGATTGAAAATGAAGCACCCACTCCTCCTCAGTGATGTAAGAATCTAAGGCCCCCCCCACTTCCTGACCGAGGAATGGTTAATTCACAACGTTCCAGAACCTGGAGCTATTCCTAAGAATACTAACGGCAATCAGTTCCCTCCATGCCTCCTCCTTCAGGTCACCCTTCCGTCTAACCAGAGTTAACTTATATTCTTTGCGGCAAGCGCGTACAACAGTTTGGCTTCTTGGTTTGGCTGACAGAGCTTCCCTCAGCTTCTTAGCTGCCTTAGAGCAGTGAGAGTCAAACCATCTGGGGCCGTGGGTGAGAGTTCTACTAGCGGGGGCACTTAAAATGTCACCGGCCTTATGCGCTATTAGTTCATATACGCCCATAATCTCATTAGGAGAGGAACCTACAGCTGTACAACATGCTAGCTCGGTAGCACAGGATACTTTTACTTTACTGTAGAATTTATCTGGGGAAATCTGAGACCATTTAAGTGGGGGGGTCTCTGGTACTCTTCAAGTAGCTGTGAGGCCAGCCATGCCTGTTGATTGTCTGTTGGGTAACGATTTGGAGAGCTCCCCTTGGTCCCAGGTGGAGCGAAGTGCTCATTTGGAGATGTTGGGTTTGCCTGACTGGGCGTGTGTGACCACACAGTCCATGGCAGCCAGTAAGGGTGTTTAAGAGGACCTGGAGCCTGAAAGAGTGGCCCAGTTGCCTGCCTTAAAGAGAAGAGGCAGGGGGTGCGCGAAACCGGCCCCCGAAGTTCCCACGGTCCAGGAGGAGGCAGACCTTGAGGGGGATGCCCTGGAGCCTACAGGGGAACAGGTAGCTGAACTGGGGGACCTGCCTAAGCTGACCCATTGGCAGCAGGAAGGAGGACCCTCCAGGGAAGAGTTCTGTGAGGAGCAGAAGAAGTGCCCTTCTCTTGTGGGTTTGCGACAGCAGGCTGCAAACCAGGCAGCAGGTGATCAGTCTGGATCACATTGGATCTACTGGGAGAATGGTCTCCTGTATAGTGAGCCTAAGGTTGCTGAGCCTGGGTCAGCCCGTGTGCTCGTGGTACCCCAGCGCTTCTGAGCCTTCCTACTGGGGCTGGCTCATGATGTGCCGTTAGCAGGACATTTGGGGCAGGACAAGACCTTTAAGAGGCTTGTCACCCACTTTTATTGGCCCCAAATGCGCAAGAGTTCAGACACTCATTGCAGGACCTGTCAGACTTGCCAGGCAAGTGGAAAGAGTGGGAGGAAGCAGAAGGCTCCTCTCCAGCCATTCCCTGTGGTCAGCACCCCCTTTGAACGGGTGGGTATTGGCATTGTGGGGCCACTGGACCCCAAGACAGCCATGGGCAACAGGTTCATCCTGGTCTTGGTGGACCATGCCACCAGGTACCCGGAAGCCATCCCTCTCAGGACAGTGACGGCCCCCGTGGTGGGACGGGCACTGATGGGAATTTTCTCCCATGTGGGGTTCCCTAGAGAGGTGGTGTCTGACCGAGGTACAAACTTCATTTCCAATTATATGAAGTCCCTGTGGCAGGAGGGCGGTGTAACATACAAGTTCACCACTCCTTACTACCCCCAAGGTAATGGGCTGGTTGAAAGGTTCAACCGGACCCTCAAGGGCATGATTCTGGGTCTGGAAGAACCCATGAGGCGTAAGTGGGACATCCTCTTACCATGCCTTCTCTTTGCATACCGTGAGGTGCCACAGAAATCTCTAGGGTTCAGCCCCTTTGAGCTTCTCTATGGTCACCCAGTGAGAGGACCTCTGAGTTTGGTCAAGGAAGGCTGGGAGCAATCTCCCAGGAAACCTCCCCAGGATGTATATAGCTACATGCTGGCCTTCAGGAACCAGACAAGGCGTTTCAGACAACTCGCTGAGGTGAATCTGGAAGCCAGTCAGGAGGAGATGAAGCGGTGGTACGACCAGAATGCCACTCTGGTTGAGCTTCAGCCTGGTCAGAAAGTGTGGGTCATGGCCCCAGTGGAGCCCTGCGTGCTCCAGGATAAGTGGACCGGACCATTTGAGGTGGTGGAGCGCAAAAGTTCTGTTACCTACTTGGTGGACTTGCGGTCTCCCAGGAACCCCTTGTGGGTCCTGCATGTCAACCGCCTGAAGCCCCACTTGGAGAGGTCCGAAGTGGGCATGCTCTTAGCGACAGATGCTGGAATGGAGGAGGAGACTGAGCCTCTTCCTGACCTCCTGTCGGCGACAGAGCGAGATGGGTCAGTGGATGGTGTGAACCTCTCTTCCACTCTGACCCCTGAGCAACAGAATGACTGTCACCAGTTGCTGGGACAGTTTTCTGATCTGTTCTCCCTGATTCCCAGTGTCACTGATTGGTGCGTCCATGATGTGGGCTCTGGAGACAGTCCTCCTGTTAAGCACAAAACTTACAGGGTAACTGACAGGGTGAGAGCTTGCATCAAGGAGGAGGTCTCCAAGATGCTTGCGTTAGGGGTGATTGAGTCCTCTAACAGTCCTTGGGCCAGCCCAGTGGTCTTGGTCCCAAAGGCTGCCGCACCGGGTGTCACGCCAGTACTGCGGTTCTGTGTGGACTACCGAGGACTCAATTCAGTCACCAGGACTGATGCGCACCCCATCCCCAGAGCTGATGAGCTCATCGATCGGTTAGGGACTGCACGGTACCTCAGCACGTTTGACTTAACGTCTGGGTACTGGCAGATCGCCTTGACTGATGGGGCAAGAGAGAGGTCAGCATTCTCCACACCAGATGGGCACTACCAGTTCCGGGTTATGCCCTTTGGGATGAAGAATGCCCCTGCCACCTTTCAGAGGTTGGTCAACCAGGTGTTGGCTGGACTGGAAGAGTTCAGTGCTGCCTACCTGGATGACATTGCAGTGTTCAGCGCCAGTTGGGAAGAACATCTGCGCTACCTCTGGGAAGTGTCGATGGCGCTGCGGAGAGCAGGCCTCACGATCAAGGCGAGTAAGTGCCAGATCGGGCAGGGTTCCGTGGTGTACTTGGGACACCAAGTTGGGAGCGGCCAGGTGGCGCCCCTACAGCCCAAGATTGAGGCCATCCTGGCTTGGGAACCCCCCAAGAGCCCAGACAGAGGTGTGAGCCTTCCTAGGACTCACTGGGTATTACAGGAGGTTTGTCAAGGGGTATGGCAGCATCGTTGCCCCCTTGACAGAGCTGACTTCCAGGAAACAGCCCAAGAGAGTGATTTGGACTGACACCTGTCAGAAAACTTTTGATGCCCTGAAGACTGCCATGTGCACGGCACCCGTGCTCCTGGCACCCAACTTCTCAAAAGAGTTTATCGTTCAAACAGACACTTCAGAGCATGGTGTGGGGGCTGTTTTGTCACAGATGAATGAGGAGGGCCTAGACCAACCTGTAGCCTTCATCAGTAGGAGGTTACTTCCACGGGAATAGAGGTGGAGTGCGATTGAGCGTGAGGCATTTGCTGTGGTCTGGGCACTGAAGAAGTTGAGACCATACTTGTTTGGGACTCACTTCCGGGTTCAGACAGACCACAGGCCCCTCAGATGGTTGATGCAGGTGAGGTGTGAGAATCCAAAGCTGTTGAGGTGGTCCATTTCCCTACAGGGTATGGACTTCACGGTGGAACACCGCCCTGGTACAGAACACGCCAATGCTGATGGTCTGTCCAGGTTTTTCCACCTTAGTGATGAGAACTCCCAGGAGGTAGGGTAGTTCTCCCCACATTTCAGCTGGAGGGGACACGTGTTAGACCTGGCACCATTGGCGTGGGTCTCCCTTCCATTTTTTGCTGTTGCCTCTGATGTTTTTGCTGGTCTTAGATGCTTTGGGCACTGTGCCCCTGCTATCCCGTGCCACAGTGCAAGTGCTCCCTATGGTAAAATTGATGTATGGATTAGTGACTCCATGATTGGCTTATTTGGTTTACTTGTCAGACCCTAGTACAGTGCACTGCGTGTGCCCAGGGCTTGTAAATCAAATGCTGCTGGTGGGCTTGCAGCACTGGTTGTGCCACCCACAGAAGCAGCTTGTAAAGTGTGTCTCTGGCCTGCCATTGCAGAGCCTGTGTGCAGTCTGTGACTGCCATGTTGACTGGACAAGTGCAACCACTTGCCCGTCCCTAAACCTTCCCTTTTCTTCATATCAGACACCCCTATGGTAGGCCCAAGGGCAGGGTGCATTGTAAGTATAAGGTAGGACATGCCCTGGTGTGTGTGGCATGTCCTAATAGTGAATTACAGCCATTTTCGTTTTTCACTATTGCAAGGCTACCTGTTCCCCATAGGCCAGAATGGGCAGTTTGATTATAACATCTTATAATCCTAACTGACCCAGGGAACGTGGTAGAAAAACGAATTTAGTATGCCTGAACTCAGAATGATAAAATACATCTTTTAGTGAAGTTGGTTTTAACATTCTGTGATTGAAAATACCACTTTTAGAAAGTAGGTATTTTCTTGCCTAACTGTTTAAGCCTGCCTCTGCTAGGCTGTGTATTCCATGTCTGGTTTGTGAGTGATAGGGGCTGGGGGATTCCAGGAGACAGGGTGAGTCAGCACAAGGCTGAATAGAGAGATCTACATGTAGATTGGTGGGAGGAGTTGCACCTGGGACCTGAATAGGGCTGTGCCTTCCCTCCACAATGCTGGCTCCACCTCCTGTGGTGTGTCTGATGTCCCTGGCCCACTCTGTCAAAGGAAAGAAGGAGTCCTGTAAACAAAGTGCTCCAGAACTGACCAGAACTGGTTTGGACTAGGCAAAGGCCTCTCTGCCTTCAGAGAACAAAGAGAATATGAGTATAAAAGGGGGACCCAGACCCCAGGACTTTAGATCACTTTTGGGAAACAAGAAGAACCTTTGCTGAGGAGAGGAACCAGAGAGAGAAACTGAAGGAGGAGACTATCCCTAAGTTGAGTGCTGTTTGGGGGATTGGCCTGCAGTGGTTGCCTGACTGCCAAAGAAAGGAGAAAGGAACTTTGTGCTACTTTCATCAACTTATGAAGGATCTCCAAGGGCTTGAAGATTGAGCTTGCCTCCTGCTGAAGTCTCAGGGACAACAGACTTCACCAACGAGCTCCCCTGAATTCCCTTGCTGGGGATTTGAAGTGCCTGCTGTTGTGCTGGGCCTTCTGAAGGACTGCGTGTCGCAGGGAGCTGGAAGCGCGACTCACGGAGAAGAAACGTGACGCCACCGCAGCCGCTGTCATCGCATCACTGAGTAAGGGTGCCGCCGCTGCCGCTGTCGCATCGCATCACCGAAGTGCCTCGCATCGCCGGAGAAGAGTGTCGCCGTCGCAGCAGATGCCGTTGCATCACCGGAGAAGCGTGTCGCAGGGCCTGTCGCAGCTCAGAAGATTTGCAAAGTCGCCGCACGGCCGCCGGGCGTGCACGCATTGCCTCGTAGTTGTCGCATCAAGGAGAAGACGCCATTTTTGTTGCATTGCATCGGATCGTCATCGCATCACGGCGCTGCTGGTCGCATCACCACGGAAGCGCAGTAAGAAACCGACGCATCACCTCCCCATGCCGAGAAGAACCGACGCATCACCGTCCCCTGCGCAGCAGTAGGGAACCGACGCATCACCGTTCTTGCGTGAAAGGAACCGATGCATCACCTTCCCTGCAACACTTTCGTTGTATAGCGTTACGCATCCAAAGGTACATTGAACAATAAATGTCGCACTTACCATCTAAAGAGAACTAAGCTATTTCTACCATTTTTAAGTACAATATTGTGGATTTTTGTCATTTGTGGTCTTGTGTTAAGCCTATATAAAAATACTTATTTTTGATATACAACCTGTGTGGTGTCCATCTGTAGTGTTGTCACTATATTACTGTATGTGTTCACAAATGCTTTAGACACTGCCTCTGAGATAAGCCTGCCTGCTCGTGCCAAGCTACCAAGGGGGTGAGCAGGGGTTATTTTGGGAGTGTACCCCCTTACCCTGACTAGACGCAAAGGTCTCTATTTGGTCAAAGGTGCCTACCTCTGCCAACTAGAGACCCCCAAATCTAACAAGTATCCATTGTTGAGCACCTTTGCCAGTTAACTGAAAATTTGCGTTCTATTCACTAATAGGTCCGTAAAGCCCTACCAGCTACACCAGAGGGGCCCGGACACGATATTCAGCCTGGCGACTACATTCTTGTTCGTAATTTTCAGCGGAAGAAGAGTTTGGAGACGCGCTGGAAGGGGCCACTCCAAGTCTTGCTGGCAACCTGCACTGCTGTCAAAGTTTCTGGTCGTAAGAACTGGATTCATAGATCACATTGTATGAGGGTCCCCCTGCCTCTGCCCTATGACCAGTGGACGAAAGATGGAGTAGGGGACTCTGAGTGTGAGACAGTGCCTCAGTTTGTCCCCTTCAGTGACGCCAGGCTGACCTGGACCAAAACGGATGAGGAGAATGATGAAGTGCTGAATGCAGCAGTACCTCGGGATATATGGGCTATCCAGGAGCCCCTTTTCACTGATCCCTCAGTGCCTGGAGTCACCAGGTACAATTTGCGCCCTCGGCTAAAGAACGGTGCACAAAAGGAGAAGTCAGATTAGTTAGGGATGGACTGTGTAAGTTAGGGTGTACTTTGCTATAGTACAAACGGAGCTAGTTTAGGGCGAGGCGAGATTTGTGCTCTGTTTGCACATTGGACAGGATAGATTAAAAGTATCCCCCTGGGGGTACTTTATCCTGGTTGACGTGTGAACCCGAGCTTAGGACAGAGCAAGCTCCACCACCGGTGCTCAAGAGCGCCAACGTTTTGATGAACAATAGGAGCCTATACAGTGAGGCTCTGACGGACACTGGGAACTTGTATAGTTTTCTTGCTGGCATTTTGGTCCCTTCCTCCCTTTGATTTATTGTTTATCATGCATCCCTTTGGTAGAATGGTTGCTGACGAAGAGCAGCCAGTGATTCCCCCTGTTCCTATACGTACATTTTGGTCTACAAAAAGAAAAATATTGTGTATTGTTCTTGTGGTATTACTGCTATTGATTTTGGGTGGGGTGTCCTGGGTTTTGGAATGCGATCAGGATGTACTGTCATGTACTAAATATAAGGTTGTTTCTAAAATGCGCACCAAAAGGACAGCCCCGAGTAATGTCTTTCTAGATACACATAAAAGATTCTTTGGAGAAGGTACAGCTTGTTATCCCACCGAATCTGTTACAAGTTTATGGACTGCTTACCCATTGTCGTTAGTCAATTATAAGTATACACGCCCGGTAAGGGGTGAGTTTGGAATGGGGTATCCTGGTCCTTGTCTATATTATAGGAAGCCACGAGGAAAGGGATATCCAGGTTGTGACAATAATACATATTGTGATAATTTGTATATGAGAGAGCAGAACATTACCTTAGTGGGCTGACATTACCAAGATTTAACGGTTACCGGAAAAGCTGGATATTATCCCGCATGTTGCCCGATAGTAAACAGTACTGATGCATTTTTGTATGTTAATTGTTCTGGGATAATATTGTTCAAAAATACGATGTCTCTAGTGAAAAAGAAGGATCCGAGTACGGTAGGGATGAATACCAGATATGCCCCTGTAGATTATCAAGGTCCACTTTATGAACACCCGGGATTTTATTTTTTGTCTAATGTTACTTACTCAACTGTTCATAATGGTACAGATGATGTTGCTTTAGGAATGGTGCTCCCTTTAGGTGTGCCTTGTAAGTACAGCAAGCCAGATATATGATGGGTAAAAAAAACATTGACAGCAGAGTTCTGTGATGGAGTGACAGATTTGGTAGTCAATAATTATAGTAATGGTATCACCTTTAGTTATATTCTCTCCTCCATTATTACCTTTGGTGGTACCGCTACGGCCAGAGGTGAAAGAGCTAGAGATTATTTTGGATGTAAGTTACAGATACTGTCGAATTCCACAGTAGAAGCTTTGCGTGATATCACCACCCAATTAGAAAGTATGCGAATATACTTTGAGCAGACAAGATATGCTGTCGATTCTATTCTAGCTAAGAGCGGTGGTGTGTGCGCAGTAGTGTGTAGTCGGGATAACTAATATGGAAAAAAACATTACCCAACACATTTTAGACATTCTAGAAAACGTGAAAGGAATGGAGAGTGGGAATTGGAATTGGCCATTGTTTGGTGGATGGGGTTGGATCCTTGAAAAGGGGATCTATTTCATCGTGATCCTGATTTCTTACTGTTTTTTAGTCCAGTGCCTTCCCTTATGCTGCTCTTATTGCACCACCCTCCTTACTCCTAAAAGAATTTCAATTCATGATACTAATGCGACAATCATGCTTCAGAAAGAGCTCGAGGACCTTATCCAGATAGACGAGGGTATTTTCGAAACCTCTTCCCTCCTTACCGTTTCCCTTCCTGATGCTGAAAATATGGAGTGCTCCTAAAATGTATTCAAGATTTGTTGAATTATCTGTTTGTCTCATTATTACACAATAATTGCTTAGCTCATGCTAAAAGGAGGGTCTGTTGGAATAAAAATGATGTTTTCGCATGGTTTTATGTAAGTTAGCATTCGCAGCGCCAATTTGTGCATAGGCGCCATTTGTATTGTGATCAAAACTAATTCTTTTCTTTTTCCGAGAAACGGCCTTCTCTAGGTTATGTTTCTTCGGAGCTAAGTTCTACCATCCTAATGAATGCACGGTCCTTATTAGCGCATACCTTTCCTTCAGATGTTGGCCTTCTCCCACTTGTCTAGTGGCGGGCACAGGCAGATTGACCTTGACTAATAGATAATGCGTGCCCGGCCTCAGAATCGAAACTTATTCCTTTGTAATTTACTGTCAGGCTGCATCTCTCTGGAAAATTCCATTGTGGGCGTGCCTTCATTGCTTCTGAAATGTACATACTGTATTGTTATGCTTGCTGATGTCAGTCCCTCTGCAGCACTCCTCAGCGACTGGGCAGACAGGGCTCTGCTCTGAGCGTACTCTGAATAAACAGATATTGGTTTGTATTCTCTACTGTCGGACCGACTCTTCATTTGTGTGGAAGGCTGAGAGGTGGTCGTGAGTGACCCGAGTGACCCTTATCGGGCCACTTCCTTCAGAGAGGCGGTGCTGGCGTGTTTTAATCCCACTGACTTAAGACTGAACTGTGTGCTGGGAACATTTCTCCACTTGGTAGAGAAAAGGGTACTGGCCAAAGAACGGGAGGAAGCTGCAAAGGCCTAGTGAGCAGGGTGCAGTTCAGCCACAGGGTCTCTTTGGTGAAATTGGAGGGGAGGCACATTGGAGCACTTTATATAGCACTAAGACTCTTTAGTGAACAGGCGCAAATGCACATTATACTTTATTTATTTATAGGTTTATAATGCGCTTGAATCACCCCCAGAGGGGTATCTCAGTGCAAAGGACAAGGCAGGCTAAGCTGAAAGACCAAAAGCTAGAAAAGAAAGGTTTTAAGACACTTTCTAAAGCAAAGGTAATTGGGGCATTGTCGAAGTTGTATGGAAAGCTTATTCCAGTAAGACGGAGCAAGGTGAGAAAAGGCCTTCCCTCCTAACCGTGTTCTCTTAATCCGGGGTACCTTGAGAAGGGATTTGGTGCCAGAGCGGAGGGTTCTGATAGGGGAGTATCTGGTGAGTTTTTCGGCAAGGTAAGAGGGGCCTTTATTATAAAGAGACTTATACACCGTACAACAGATCTTTCCACTCTCCAACAGCATGACTCTGCCATCATCCCTCAAACAAATCTTTTGCATGCATAGATGGTTGACAAAAGGGCACTGGCCAAACAACGGGGAGCAGCTGCTAAGGCCTTGTGAGCTCGGTGCTTGCTGCCCAGCCATGGGTCTTATTGGAGCAATTGGAGGGAAGGCAGGTCAGAGCACTTTATACAGCTTTAAAATGTTTAGTTTTTTGCGAACAGGCACTAACGCACTATAAATGTGGCGTCCTCCAACAGCATGACTCCGTCGCCATTCCTAGGCTAAACCTTAATGAAAACGCAATCTGATGGGCATATAGGCACAACAGCACTTTACTTCAGGGGGGGCCTAGTCTGCATGTCTTCGAACTACACCTTCTAGTTACGGCATAAATACACGGCAAACGTTAGGGCACGTGCTGTTTTAACGTTTTGTATTTGATTTGTTTTACTGTATTAAGAGTTATATGCATTTCAATGGTTTTAATTAAATACGCAAAGAAAAAAAAAACTTGAAACTCGGCAGGGAGTTTTCCACCCAGAAAATATTCACAGATGTAATTGTGTCAAGGCCATGAGTACATTTGTTTTCAGGGTGGCGATAGGGAGAGTAAACTCCTCCAAAAATAAGAAGGTTGTAACGAAGGGTATTGTTCGTGGGACAAAATATGTGCCCCCACTTATGAAGCAAAGCATGTGTCACATTTCAGCTCGCTGGAATGTACATTTGTTACCTTTTTATTTGCTTTAATAGTTATACTTGTAAGTACTTTTGGAAATCTGCAACTTTTGGATATTACGAGCAGTAGTCCCAAATATTCTTTGAGAATTACTAAAAAGTCAGAAATTTACTCAAAATGTAGGAGTAATTGTGCAAAATTGTGCAAAATTAAATGCACCCTAAATGTAAGAGTACATTTCTGACTTTTTCTCTCAGGCTTTTGTGAATCTGCGCAGACCTAAACGTAGCAGCTGGCACTAAGTGCTGCGCAGCTGTGAAGGTCAGGGCTAAAGGAGTGCATCTCACTCCTAGCTACCAAGGTATGTCCCCCAAATAAACAATAGCCTAAATGGTGCAGCTGCCCACGACTTGCTGGGCAGCTGGGAACTTTAAAATGAGGCATGGTCCCTCAATGGCCCTAAAAACAATTGCGCGAAATGCTGCAGCTGCCCTCTGTCAGGTGGGGCAGCTGGGAAAGAAACAAACTGAAGGGGCCCTGGCACAGCGGTGCCCTCGGGGCCCCAATGGGCCTTTGTAAACCAATATGCCCATCGTTGGAGCGCACTGGCGCTTTGAAATAAACATGCCCACGATGGAGCGAAACTCGGGCCCTCTTTCTGGGGCTCTGTAATTCATAACTGAAACTGCCCCCAAGCGTTGGAGCCATCTGGGCTCTAAAACAAAGATGCCCCCTGTGGGAGCCACACAGGGCTCTGAAGCAAATGGAGCGAAGCGTTGGAGCTACCTAGGCTCTGGGAATGAACTATGCCACGACCGGGGCGACCACGGGCCCCTCTGGCCCTGGAAACAAATATGCCCCCTTTCGGTGGAGCCACACGGGGCTCTAAAATGATCAGGCCCCATCGTTGGAGCGCACGGGGAGCTGTAAACAAATAATGCCCCCAAGCCCCCACGGGGACTTTGAAAACAAATGGTGGCCGCCCGCCCGCCCGAGATCAGCCCTCACTCACCGGGCTCTTCCTCGCGGTGGGACTCCTCTTTGGTGCTGGTGCCCTCGGGGCTCTCCCTCACTCACGGGAGCCCCGCGCAGGCAGACGCCAAGATCAGGAGCGCCTCTCCTCTTCGCTTCACCCGGGCCCCCTCCTGGGACCCGGGACTCAGATCTCAAGGCGTGTGGGGCTCTTGTGCACACGCGGGGCTCCCCTCCTCCATGGGAGCCCCGCACTTGCATCGGCGGCCTTGGCGCCCACTTCTCACTTCACCCGGGCCCCCTCCTGGGACCCGGGACTTGGGTAGGGAGCCCGCAAGGCTCCAGACTTCCTCCGCACCGGGGCTCCCATCTGCTCACGGGAGCCCCGCATCATCGCCGCCACTTCTTCCGGCCATCCCGTGGCCGTGGGGGCTTCCCTCGCCGGAAGCGGAAGTCACGCCCTACGTCAGGCAGCTTCGCCTGACTTCCGGTTCGCCGCACGATCGCGGCGGCCGGCAGCTCTCTCCTTTTGGCCGCAATGCGGGGTGGGCACCCGCTCAAAAGGCACAAACTGCGGGGGAATCCCTACGCTGGGATTCCCTCTGGAAAGGATTGCAGCTCAGCGCTGCGGAGCTCTCGTGCTCCTTTGCTGGGGGGATAATTAAAAATAAAGCGCTCGCAATGCGCTGGGACCGACAAACAGGTCCTGTAGCCCAAAGAATCAGTCCTCAGAGAAGAAGGGGCAACTGGAAACAAAGCGCTCACAGGGCGCAGGCAAAGTCCTAAAGGTCCTGGACTCTAGTAAAGCAGAAGGGTCCCACAAAGTCTTCCAGGTCCAGGGGCAAGACAGGACCCGGGGAGGCAAGCCCTCATGGCAGCCCCCCCTGGGCCCCAGCAGCAGCACGCCCCTGGCAGATTCGAGTCCAAGAACAAGAACATTTCCATGGGGTCACAGCCCCTTCTTTTATACACCAAAATCCCTTTGTGACACAGCACAGGGCTGGGGAAGAACCAGACGCGACTGGTTTGGGGGAGCTTTGGAGCACTTTGTTTTGCTCAGCTCCTCTCTCCTTTCACAGGACAGGCTGGGGACATCAGACGCACCGCAGGAGGTGGAGCCAGCAGTGTAGAGGGAAGGCACAGCCCTATTCAGACCCAGGTAGCACTCCTCCTCTCACTCTATGTGCAGATCTCCCTATTCAGCCCTGCGCTGACTCACCCTGCCCCTCCTGGAACCACACACACCTCCCAGCCCCTGTCACTCACAAGCCAGACATGCAATTCACATCAGGCAGGCAGACACAGAGCACACAGAAATGCCAACTTCTAGAAGTGGCATTTCTCTACCAGTCACCATAAATCTGTGCACACCATTGCGCAGCATTTATTCTCACGAATTCAGACATACTAGACTTGACCACACTGCTCCTCACATAACAGGAATTACCACTGACACACTCATCCTCAATGCATTCCTATGGGAGGGCAGGCCAGTCTCACCACCCACGCACACAGCGCGCACGCACTTTACACTGGGCCACAGTGCTAAAGTGCCCAGAGGCCTAAAATCACCAACACTACACAGGGAAAAGGCTAAGGGACAGGCAAAAGTTCAGGGGTGAACCTGCCAAAAAGGGCCAGGTCCAACACAACCCCCTACCAGCCAAAACGCAGGGTAGACCAATCACCACCGTGATGGGCTTCCCTGCTTGGGGCGATAGAACACGGACGTGGGCCCGCAACTGCAGGGACACCCTCCGGTCCTACGCCATTTGGAACCCATGGAATCCATCTAAGAGAAAAAAAACAGAAAAAAAAACTCAGGACCAACTAGGCTACCCCACCGGTACTCCTTAGTTGTCCACGGCCAGGACCAGGCCCTAGGCCACACAGATGCCACTGGTTCTTGCCAATCCACAGAGTGTGGGGCAGTAACCCCTGGCATACAATAGCCATTCTCCACTCTCCCTCAGTGTAGTTCCAAACTACCACTGATCCCTCAACCTAGGGTCCGCACCCTCAGGCTGACCAGAAGTCACGGGCAAAGCATCTCCTCACCCTACCTCTCTTCTGGGGTTACGCACCCTCCCAGGGGAAGCACCCACCAGAACACAACTCTCCCACCAGTTCAGGACCTCTCTCCATCAACTGGTCTACCACCTGGGATCCAATTTCACCGGATGCACCGGGGTCAGAGGCGAGGACTCCCTCCCTCTGCACCCCCTTCCAGACTCCGATACCCTCCCAACTGGAGTGGTACCCCCTAGAAGGCAAACCGGCCAGGACACTGACTACAGTCGCTCTGCCGTCCAGATCCGGAAACACCGGCTACTGGCTCCCCAACCCGGGGACGTACCCTTTGGTCAGATGCCTGGAAAACCAGGACTTCACAAGGGTGACACATCCCTAGCGTGTCATGTGACAGTCTGCCTGGCGCAGAGCTCACGACCTCCTGTCCCTCTGACAGTGCGTGAAGATGCGCCAGGACAGAAGTGGCGCACACCATGGTCAATCATCGGCGACTCAGCCCTTCTGGCTGGCCCCTGATCCACTGGTCCCCACTGGGGACTCTTTCCCCTCTCAACCTCGAAACCGGACCCCACCTGCGTTCAGGGGGTACTACCTCACAATTGCCCGGAGAACCAGGACTTCCTGGGAGCACATATACTCTCCCGAGGGTGACACCTCACTAATGTGTCATGTGACAGTCTGCCTGGCGCAGAGCTCACGACCTCCTGTCCCTCTGACAGTGCGTGAAGATGCTCCAGGACAGAAGTGGCGCTCACCATGGTCAATCATTGGCGACTCAGCCCTTCTGGCTGGCCCCTGACCCACTGGTTCCCACTGGGGACTCTTTCCCCGTCTCACCCCTCAAAACTGGACTTCTGCACCCTCCCAACTGGAGCGGCACTGCCAGATACTAGAACTACTGGAGGCTCTGCTTACAGGCACTCCCAGCTCACCTAAAACGGGAAGGACCACCTCGAAGAACAGTCCAACAGGACAGACTAGGCTCCCTACCTGGTGTTCCCTCATGGAACCAACCAGTCCTGGAGACCGAGGTTGGGGCACTTCGGAATACAGACCCAGTCTCACGCCTTCTTCAGCGAGTCTGGGCGTGAGGCCACTACAACCTCTTCACTATAAGGGTACCTAGCTGGGCTACTCTGAACCATCTTAAACCGCGAGGGTTATTGAGACACCTGCACCATTCTTCTAGGGTCACTCCCCAACACGGAACACAACCAATCACTCGAACATCCAGTGCATCACAACATTCATCCACACTCCCCCCACAAGACTGGTGAGACAGATTCTTACTGCCCCTGAATCTCAACCTGCCCCCTCCTTAACCGGGAACCAGGTACCATCCTCGGGGAACTGGGAATGGGACATCCTGCACTGGACTACATATCGCTGCCACCACTGGATCCCATCCTTACTGGGAATTCCAGAAAACTCACACTGCACTTAGGGGATAATCTACCCTCCCGAGCTAGTTACTCCATGCCAATTAAGTTCCCACTGTAGGCCAACCCTAGAAATAGCAGACAGCACAGGGGCAGTAACAACTCCTTCAGCTTCAGGCCAACCCAAGGACTAGCAGACAGTACAGGGGCAGTAACAACTCCTTTAGCTTGCGCTGCAGGCCAACCCCATAAATAGCAGTCTGCACAAGGGCAGTACAAAACTCCTTCCGCTTCAGGCCAACCCCATAAATAGCAGTCTGCACAAGGGCAGTACAAAACTCCTTCAGCTTCTCTGGTTTCTGTCCTTGGCAGGACACCCAACTCATAGTGCAACAAGAACACCCATTTCAAAAATGAAATGACACTTAAACAAACTTAGAACAATAATCCCTTTCCATGTGACTATCTAAAATGCAGAGTTTTGTAGTGCAGCCAGTTGTCGCCGTGGTACTGCGCAAACGCAAGTCCTAATCCCACCGCTGATCACCAATGTTAGAAATGGGATCTCTGGTTGGCTGAGGCTTGCGCCAAAGCCAGGCAGAGACCACCACTCTAGTCAGGGGAAGGAAGTTACCCGCCGAAGATAACCCCTGCTCACCCCCTTGGTAGCTTGGCACGAGCAGTCAGGCTTATCCTGGAGGCAATGTGTAAAGCGTTTGCGCAACACACACTTAGCAACAACACCCAAGGCACACTATAAAAGGAACTCCACACAAGGTTATATATAAAAATAGCCTTTGTATTATCAGAAACACATTAGAATAGTACTCACATACAATACACTGTGCCAACTGGCACGGGACAATATTTACAGGGGATTATGTACACATGACAGGGCCACGTGGACCACTGTCAGAACCATCACTTAGTAAAAGGTAATAGATGTAGAACACATAATAAATGTAGGATATGTCAGAAACGTACAACCAGTAATCACTGGCAACCACTGTACTTAGCATCAGCCTGTAACATAAACCACATTATGCACAGCATCACATTAGGCGCAAAACCTTATGCGCCAACCTCACCAGCATAAACACATTATGCAATTATCTCTCCAGTCTAAACGCATTAGACAATAACATCCTAAGTATAAATCCCATTAGGAAATAATCTCAGGGGAAAATAACTCACAACCTAAATGCATTAGGAAGTAATAACCTCACAAGCATAGAAACCACATTTTTAGAGGTAACCGAAACAGGGTGCGTAAAACATACTACATGCATTACATTTCCTAGCACCACATACTCACAGTAGCACATAACCTCACAGTAGAAAGAGCCATAGCAGAGGTATAAATCACATTAGCCTATAACTCATAGGAGAGAAGCTTGCTAACACACAAATCACATTAGGGCCTGGCGCCCTAAAAACCTAGCAGTCCCGTTGGCCAACTGGCCATCTCTAAGGGGCTCAAATGCCCTATGTCCAAAAGTCAGGGCGCGCTGCAAGGGCAGCGAGAGTCAAGGGTGCGCAATCTGCGCAGACCTAAACGTAGCAGCTGGCACTAAGTGCTGCGCAGCTGTGAAGGTCAGGGCTAAAGGAGTGCATCTCACTCCTAGCTACCAAGGTATGTCCCCCAAATAAACAATAGCCTAAACGGTGCAGCTGCCCACGACTTGCTGGGCAGCTGGGAACTTTAAAATGAGGCATGGTCCCTCAATGGCCCTAAAAACAATTGCGCGAAATGCTGCAGCTGCCCTCTGTCAGGTGGGGCAGCTGGGAAAGAAACAAACTGAAGGGGCCCTGGCACAGCGGTGCCCTCGGGGCCCCAATGGGCCTTTGTAAACCAATATGCCCATCGTTGGAGCGCACTGGCGCTTTGAAATAAACATGCCCACGATGGAGCGAAACTCGGGCCCCCTTTCTGGGGCTCTGTAATTCATAACTGAAACTGCCCCCAAGCGTTGGAGCCATCTGGGCTCTAAAACAAAGATGCCCCCTGTGGGAGCCACACGGGGCTCTGAAGCAAATGGGGCGAAGCGTTGGAGCCACCTAGGCTCTGGGAATGAACTATGCCACAACTGAGGCGACCACGGGCCCCTCTGGCCCTGGAAACAAATATGCCCCCTTTCGGTGAAGCCACACGGGGCTCTAAAATGATCAGGCCCCATCGTTGGAGCGCACGGGGAGCTGTAGACAAATAATGCCCCCAAGCCCCCACGGGGACTTTGAAAACAAATGGTGGCCGCCCGCCCGAGATCAGCCCTCACTCACCGGGCTCTTCCTCGTGGCGGGACTCCTCTTTGGTGCTGGCGCCCGCGGTGCTCTCCCTCACTCACGGGAGCCCCGCGCAGGCAGGCGCCAAGATCAGGAGCGCCTCTCCTCTTCGCTTCACCCGGGCCCCCTCCTGGGACCCGGGACTCAGATCTCAAGGCGTGCGGGGCTCTTGTGCACACGCGGGGCTCCCCTCCTCCATGGGAGCCCCGCACTTGCATCGGCGGCCTTGGCCGCCACTTCTCACTTCACCCGGGCCCCCTCCTGGGACCCGGGACTTGGGTAGGGAGCCCGCAAGGCTCCAGACTTCCTCCGCACCGGGGCTCCCATCTGCTCACGGGAGCCCCGCATCATCGCCGCCACTTCTTCCGGCCATCCCGTGGGCGCGGGGCTTCCCTCGCAGGAAGCGGAAGTCCCGCCCTACGTCAGGCAGCTTCGCCTGACTTCCGGTTCGCCGCACGATCGCGGCGGCCGGCAGCTCTCTCCTTTTGTCCGCAATGCGGGGTGGGCACCCGCTGAATTAATAGGACATAAAGCGGGGTGGGCACCCGCTCAAAAGGCACAAACTGCCGGGGAATCCCTACGCTGGGATTCCCTCTGGAAAGGATTGCAGCTCAGCGCTGCGGAGCCCTCATGCTCCTTTGCTGGGGGGATAATTAAAAATAAAGCGCTCGCAATGCGCTGGGACCGACAAACAGGTCCTGTAGCCCAAAGAATCAGTCCTCAGGGAAGAAGGGGCAACTGGAAACAAAGCGCTCACAGGACGCAGGCAAAGTCCTAAAGGTCCTGGACTCTAGTAAAGCAGAAGGGTCCCACAAAGTCTTCCAGGTCCAGGGGCAAGGCAGGGCCCAGGGAGGCAAGCCCTCATGGCAGCCCCCCCTGGGCCCCAGCAGCAGCACGCCCCTGGCAGATTCGAGTCCAAGAACAAGAACATTTCCATGGGGTCACAGCCCCTTCTTTTATACACCAAAATCCCTTTGTGACACAGCACAGGGCTGGGGAAGAACCAGACGCGACTGGTTTGGGGGAGCTTTGGAGCACTTTGTTTTGCTCAGCTCCTCTCTCCTTTCACAGGACAGGCTGGGGACATCAGACGCACCACAGGAGGTGGAGCCAGCAGTGTAGAGGGAAGGCACAGCCCTATTCAGACCCAGGTAGCACTCCTCCCCTCACTCTATGTGCAGATCTCCCTATTCAGCCCTGCGCTGACTCACCCTGCCCCTCCTGGAGCCCCACACACCTCCCAGCCCCTGTCACTCACAAGCCAGACATGCAATTCACATCAGGCAGGCAGACACAGAGCACACAGAAATGCCAACTTCTAGAAGTGGCATTTCTCTACCAGTCACCATAAATCTGCGCACACCATTGCGCAGCATTAATTCTCACGAATTCAGACATACTAGACTTGACCACACTGCTCCTCACATAACAGGAATTACCACTGACACACTCATCCTCAATGCATTCCTATGGGAGGGCAGGCCAGTCTCACCACACACGCACACAGCGCGCACGCACTTTACACTGGGCCACAGTGCTAAAGTGCCCAGAGGCCTAAAATCACCAACACTACGCAGGGAAAAGGCTAAGGGACAGGCAAAAAGTTCAGGGGTGAACCTGCCAAAAAGGGCCAGGTCCAACACCTTCCTTCAAAAATACAGTAAAACATAACAGTTTTACACAACTCGGGAGAAGTTCTTTCAAAGGGGAGGAAAGTTTTTCACGTGAATAGATTCTCTACTGACCCTGATATTATACACAGTACATACTTTCAGAACAGCAGGAGTATGAGCTGGGAAAACTATCGCCGTTTAACATCTAAAAAAATGGAAAGGCTTGCCCCCAGTATTAAGAAACGGCAGCCCTGAACCTCTCAACCCCTCCTGATACCAGCAAACAGAAGCACACAGATAAAGTTCTGGCACACTTTCAAATCACCACCGCTCCCTACCTGACATGCGGGATCAATAAATACTGCGTTGCCTCCCAATAAAGTAACACTTGGCCGTTCGATGCGCGTCCTTTGGTATCTGCGGTTTTTCACGTTATGAATTATTCAGTAGTATAGAGAATCGGTTTAATTAAGAAAATGCACTGGTAGCAGCCTGTGAAATATGAATGAACGCTGCGCACCCATCTAGCTTCCTGCAGTGCTGTGGGGAGCACGCGCAGCCCGGAGACGCTCTCCTGCTGTCGAGCACTGCGTCTCAACTGGACCGTCCGCTGCAGAGCGGATGCGGAGAAAAGCACATCTCGGTACTTCCTGCAAACCACCCGCGCGCACAGCCATGGTCCTTTGCCTTGGGGCAACTCCTCCATCGCCAGCAGCACGAGCAACAAGCCCGGGAGTGGTGCGCGCTTGTGCCCGCCGCTGCACGCGAATACACAGTAGCAATTAAGCACAGTGCATACTTTCAGAACAGCAGAAGTATGAGCTGGGAAAACTGTCGCCGTTTAACATCTAAAAACAAGACAATCCCGGCTTCTAAAGTGGTGCGCGCGCGAGCGCCCGCCGCGGCGAAAGTGAAAGCAGCATGTTTCCAATTAACGCGACGCGGCAGGGGAGGCGCGGAGGAGCGTTCAGACAGCAAGCGAGAGGTAAGCCAGATGGCGCCTGATCGGGCGCTGAAAGCTGGCGGCTGCGCGCGTGCACGCGATCGTGAACGCAAGCTGGAGGCCAGCAAAAACGTGGGGTAGCACTTTGAAAACCCACTGACTAAATGTCTCGCAGGGCAGCGCATGCGCTGGCTCAGGCGAGACCTAAAAACGAGGAGAGGACTTAGGAGGAGATGCAAAGTTAAAAAAGACGAGGAACAGCCAAAAGTTAAAGCGAAAAGAAGGAAGAGAAGGAACTTGAAAATCATGGAGAGGACGATAAGGAGAGAGGAGAGGTCTGAAGGATGAAGAGAATGGATATTGACATTAGAAGAGTAACCGACAGGAGGGTGGGGGAAGATGAAGGCTGGGGGCAGGCTAGGGACAAAGGTATATAGGAGGGCAACCAAAAGGCCGCCTTTGCTTAAACGTTTTGGGAATTTCAAGATCATGCACATGAAACTCCATCTGCAGATAAGCTATTCACTTCCATGTTTCTCACTGAAGACCTGTAGTAACCAGAGAGACAAGTCTCGGGCCCTGGACTCCTCTTTGTTTCTCCAGTACCTGTAATTGCCTTCACTGAGCTCCTTTTCGTATTGAGAAGCCAGTGATATTAACATACAAGTAATCTCCCGCCTTCCATTAACGTTGTGCTGTTTGAGAAAGAGGTCTTCAGTCATATTGATTTAACATGTGAGATAACATGTGATCGGACTATTATTTATTTAACACAAAATCACTCTCCTTTGATGTTAAAAGGGATAATGAAGGAGATGTCACTCAAGCACAATATGTACCTATCAAATCACTTTACATCACAGTGACTTGTTTTCCTTGAACATCATGTTTGAGCGCACCTTGAAGTAATTTAGTTCTGGGTGAGCCCTGTACAAAGTCTTCTTTGTTGTGTACGGTTTATTATAAAATAATATTGCTACGTATAGGCACTGTGCACGTGGAACAAAACAGGCCCTTCTCTTGGTTCACACATGGCATCGACGTCAGACGTGTTTAAGGGTTATAAATGTTTCTAAGTTCATGTTTAGAAACTATCTTTTACATTAAATGCCTTTCAATTCAGTTATAGAATGTAATGTACTAAATTGAAATATGTTCGTATGTTAGCCAAACACACTTTTTTATTTTAAAGTATGTTCTGTTTTTACACGTTATTACGTAATCTGGGCGTCAAATATTGTGATGGTTTGAATTGACCATTGGCTTTTAAGGCTCAACCGGAAGCCTTGGCTCAAACTCTCCCGATTAACCTTCAGCCTTTCCACATCTAAAAGCGGGTTATGTGCAAGAATAGCTGCATAAGTAACCACTTTTCCTTTAATGAAAGGCATCTCTCTCGTGCTGAGAACAAGTAATCTGCCATCGAGAGCATGGTGCACGGTATTGGGAACTCAACCGTCCATATCTGTGTCTGCTGTTTGGTGCCCTTGCCTTATGGGATTTATCACTTGGGTTAGGAATATATAGCAAGTGGCGACCAGGGCCTCACTTTTGTACATCCACGCACACAAACATATTGGAGGGTCACCACTGTAGATGGACAGTAGTGATTAGATCCACTGAGAGGATCCTCAGGTGGCCTGCACTGGAAACTTTGGTTGGAGAGAACAACTAAAGAGATCGATAGATTGGCAATCGCATCACTCGTGTTAGTTTGCTTGGTATGATATGCACCGTGTTTTCAAAAACCGTCCCAACATAGGTGGTGAATTGGTGGGACACAGGGAAACTGTGCTCACTGCCTACTTCAGCTTTATAGTGAATGAAGATTAGAAGAGGTTTGCACTACTGATGCACTACTGATGCGCTGCGCAAGCAACACAAACACTAGGTGGATCAATCCATATGTTCTAACCATCACGCTAATAGTTTGTAGTTGTACTTTTATTCATGCAATAAATATGGATTAAAGATATGGAAGAACATATGGGAAGGCAAATTATTCAAGGTCGTTGCTCTAAACAGGACGGCTATGACTGCAGATTTCCAGACAGCCAAGAATTTATTTCTCTCACATTCTATTTTGTGCCTGTGAGCAAAAGAAGTCGATGAAAATATTGAGCTGCCACAATCCAAACCCCAACCTGTGCAATTTCACATGCAGTAAAAGTTGGACAGAAAACTGTGAAGGCGGACGTATGTTAGAAAGTGACGAGCCTTTTGCTGTGGTTCTCGCCAATAATTGTGAACTAGACAGTTCAGTAGTGCAGCATGACACATATGTATGTAGACATGGTCCTCCCAAGAAAAAAGCTTCAAAAAGGGAGTAGCATCCCATGGCAAAAGTCAATTACTTAGCTACCAATCGATTGGCACGATTGATTACGATATGTGTGGTAACTCCTGTTATGCACATAGGGCAATTATGATTTCTGCAATAAGCAAATCTTCCTCCCCACTCTACCCCTGCATTTTTCCCCAGGTAAAGTTCAGCAGCTCAATACTGCCAAAATTTACTATAGGAAATGTGCCAGAAAGCACCAAAATCCACATCTTATACCCTATTTTTCCCTCAATAATTGTAATTGGGTGCTATTAATATATCGGATGCAATAACTTTCACACCTTTTCCGCGTCAACCCTAATCAGTACCGTGGTAACAGAGCTGATAAATGCAAAGATGGGCCCTTATGGCTTCCTGAATGATGGATGCCACTCGTCACCTCTATGCCCAAACTCCAGATCCTCTGATTTCAAACACATTCCAGTGTTCTTGGGGCACCATGGCTCGGAACCTAGAAACGTCTGAGCTCTTGAGTCATTTCAGCTACATAGAAAGTTACTGCCTATTCAACTATCAAGAGTTCTAAATGTGTGAGATGCCTTCCTTGGCCATACCAGAGATGAGAAAGATCATGCCACTCTACTGCCAGTCTATTGATTTCTGGTACATTTATTTCAGGTACTCATGACCTTGCCATCTAATGACAGCATGCTGACCTTCAAAGGCATCAATTTGGATGGTATTTTATTTTGTGACTCAGACATTTTAATTGGCTGTTAATTGTCCCAATACAAGTGTTGGGCTTTTTATGTTCTTACAAACTCGTTTTCTCTCTCCTGACATAGAATTTGTGATTGTATATTTTCTGGTGGCTCCCAGGGTGCATGACAAGTACTGCTGTGTCTGTGAGTCTGTGGTTTGCCTGCTGGGCATCCGGTTGTTTTCTGTAGAAAACACTTTTTTTATATGCACGTGCAAGATTTGCAATGCTGCCCAGGACTTAGTTATTGTCAACACTTATTTAGTTATACTTCAGTACTGGGAAAAGGCCTTTTTTCTGCCAATAAAATTGCTAAATGATCGTTTAATTTGAACCACGCGTTCCCATTTACAAAACAAGCGTCAACGTCCTCGAATGACTTGTGTAGAAGGTCTAGTTATCTCGCTGAGCTATATCAGTGGTGGTTTCAACTCTCAGAAAAGAGGAGAACAAGAGAGCTTGGGGAGGCTGCGGGGCTGACGGGGCTGACGGGGCATGCGGCACGGGAGGGGCGGGGGGGGGGGTGGAAAAAGCCGGTCATTCATGGGCCTGGAAGGGGCAGCTGCTACCGGGGGGGAGGGGCAGATATGGGTCATGGCAGGTTGGCGAGGAGCAGGTGGCGCAGGGGGGCAGTGAGGAATGTGCGTCAGGGCGGGTGTCCTAGGAGCAGGTGCTGAGGCGATAATGTGTCTGGGGCGCATGAAGCACGAGGGGAACCGAGGAAAGGTCAGACAAGGGGGATCCCAAAACAAGAACAATGGAACAGAGAACCAGGCCTCGGCTGAGTATGCGTCGACGGGCGACGTGGGAAGCCCGCTGTCAACTGTGTCTCGTTAATGTTATTTAATAGGAGTCATACGATAACATGTATTATGGTTGACCTGCTTGAGAAGATGTCTCGGCTGAAAATGCCAAGAGTTATGTGGCACTGAAACGAGAAGAGTGTCAGGTAAACGGAGGAAGAAATAAAGACACCGGGGTGGGTGAAGAAATAAAGAGGGGGGAGGGGAGTGTAAGGGAACAGGCACTGATGCACTCGGAACGGAAGAGTAAATTAAAGAAAGAAAAAGAGAGAAATCAGAAAACAAAGGAGAGTTTAAAAAGAGTAAGAGCCAGGGAGGAATTAAAAGGAAGGAAAGAAAAAACAGAAAGAACAAGCCTAATATAGAAGGAGAACAAATAATGCAATAGAAAGAAAGAAAAAATTGGGGATGAGGGAAAGGAGGAAAGAACTAAAGGGAAGAGAGACCAAACAAAGAAACACAAATAATTGAAAGAAGGTGGGAGAGGAAGCAAGGATAAAGAAGGGTGGAAAGACAAAAGCAAGAAAAGAGCATAGGAAGAAGCAAAGAGAAAGAGTTTAAGAGAGAAAGACATAGAACAAAAACAGCAAAAGAAAGAATAAATATGAAATGAAAGAAGGAAGTAAATAAATGAAAAAGAACCAAGGAAGTAAAAAAAAAGGAAAAAAAGGAAGAACAGATGAAAAAAATGAAGTAAAGGAAACAGAAACACTGAGAGAGTTCACCGAAGGCACAGACAAGAGAAGGTAGAAAATAACTCACAGAGTAGGAATTCTGTGCCTTGGGAAAGTAAAATATGTATTGAGAGAAGGAATAGATTAAAAAAAACATCTTCACTGCCTTTTTCAGACTGTGACTAGCGCCCTGTGGTAGTGGGACAAGATAAATATTCCTTAGAAACAAACGTCAGGCTTTGCCCCCTAACTAGATGACTTACGGGCTATTTTACAGTTTGATGGAGCAGGACAACTGGATAAATTGGCGGTGATCCAGCCTCCTTAAATATGCAGTTCCCTTTCTCACTCAGAGGATTTTGGAATTACGTGATTTCTGTCAGAACCCTTTTCAGAGGGCCACGGGCACGTAGAGGTTACTGGGCCCAACCTTGGTGGTTGAGGTCTTTTACTCCTGGTGTTCCAGGGACCCCTTCTGCACTCGACTGTCAGTGGTAGCGGTGGTCGAGCACAGGTTTCTGCGGGGGGATGTAGATGCAGTTAGTGAACACGACTCATAACTCAAAGTGCAAACAGTATGAACAATAAATCAATGTCCAGCCAAATACTTGCTTTTATAAGAAAAAGTAGAATTTTATTTCTTTCAGTTCAAAAAGAAAATTTTATTGATATAGATAAAAGTGTCAGTACAGAGTTCAAAGCATTAAATTCCTGTCATTACAATAAAGTTTGCTACAATAATGATAAATGACTCAGACTTATGATTGAATAAGGAAAAATGATACAATAAAAAAAAAAAAATCATTAAGAAAAGTGGAATAACAAATATTCTAGGAACAATTGAGGGGATCAAGGAGGTTTTAGGACCTCTTGCTGAGATGGTTGCAGTTGGTAATATCGCTTGGCACATGTATCAAGATATATTGTAACAGGTGACCACAAATCTATACGTTTCGCTGCCATATGTATTGGGTAAACAAAGGAGGTGTCCAACCTATGATTATGGCAAACAGCATACCACCATGCCTTATAAGAGATTTTTGTGAAATCCTTCCAATTTACAGTGATTTGCTGAAATGCGACTGCTAATAATAAATCAATAATTTTAACATTGTGAGTAACCTTCTCCCAGCAAGGTGAGAGACTTCCCAAGAAAACATGGGTCAAAGAAAAAGCAAATTTAGCTCCAAAAATTAGGTTAATTTGAGACCATACCTGCTTCCAGAAATTGTATACATTTGGACAAGAGAATAACATATGAAATAAATTAGCGTTCGGAGTAGAACATGTCCAACAAACATCTGATGTGGTCGCAAAACTTTTACTTAAGATAGCTGGTGTGAGAAAAAGTCTATTATATACAAAAAAGCGTTTGTGTTATGTTAGCTGCTCTAGATGATTTACGTAATTTGAGCCATAATTTATTCCACAAAGACACTGGCCAAGATACCATGAAATCCTGTTCCCATGCCTCCTCTGTTTTAGACTTCTGCCTAACGCTATCCTTGCCCTGCAAAAAACTATATAAAGTGGAAGCTTTGGGCATGGTTTTTAACAACGTGTGAAGTTGTGAAGGAGGATCCAAAACAATTGGAGCAATGGACGTGCCCAAGAGATGAGTGTATCTATCCGTCACTGCCTTCTTAAGTAAATTATATTTATGAATGTAGGTGGTAGGTAGGTTAAATATTTGACTGAGTGAGGGGAAAGATAGAAAGTCCATGTGTGTAAATAATTGATGTATCCAAATTAGACCTTTCAGTCGCCAAGTCTTCCAATAAAATGGTTTATTACGAATGGTCAGATTTTTGTTATGCCAAATTGTTGAATTGAGGAATGAATCTATATTGTTATGTGTGGGAGTGAATGCAGGTTCCAAAAGTTTAGAGGTCAGTTTGATTATGGGGGTGGACAAGGCCTGTGGTTTGCGTGAAAAAGAAAGATATTCATGAAAAGAGAAGGGGGATAAAAAAGACGTTCAACTGTAGTCCATAGAGGACAATCTTCCGTGGGGTCAAGCAACCAACGAGAGGCTTGACGTAAAAGGAATGCCTTCTGATATGCTTGAAAATCTGGAAAGTTAACCCCCCTTCTACTTTAGGTCGAATTAATTTAAATAGAGACATTCGGGATCTCTTATTATTCCATAGGAAGGAGGATAGAGATGAATTGATCTTTTAAAAAATTTTGCGGAAATAGGAACTGGAATGTTGGAAACAGTATATAAAATTATGGGGGACAGCATCATCTTTATGGTATCCAGACGACCCCACCAGGACAAATAGAGGGGATGCCACTTGGCAGTTAAGTCTGAGATTTTTTGTATACATTTATTCATGCACAATGACACTGTGTCTGATATTGAGGAAGTAACATGTAATCCGAGATATTTAATATGATTCGGGCTCCAAGTAAAGTTGGAAGTCATAAAATCCGATTTAAAAGTAAACTTAGTCAGGGGTAAAATCTCACATTTATCGTTGTTTAACTTATAACCGGAGATATTAGAGTAGGCTTGTACCTCTGCCAAAAAGGCAGGAATTGAGTCACTTGGTTTGGACATAAAAAGCAAAATATCGTCAGCGTAGGCTGCAAGTTTAATATGGGAGTTCAATGTTTGAAAACCATGTAAATTTGGATTTTGACGTAGTTTAGAGAGAAAAGGTTCCAAGGCCAAATTAAAAAGGAAGGGGGAAAGAGGGCAGCCCTGACGCACTCCTCTCCCCAGCTCAAAATATGGGGAAATTAAGCCGTTGGCGCACACAGCCGCACGTGGATTAGAATAGAGGAGAGAGATGAGGGATATAAATTTAGGGCCAAAGCCGAACTGTTTAAGAGTATAAAATAAATAAGTCCACTCAACTCTATCAAACGCCTTTTCAGCATCCAGAGCTATTGCCACAAGGGATTGTTTTAAGTGGGAAGATTTAGATAAAACGTTAAAGAGGAGTCTCGTATTGTCAGTTATGAACCTACCCTTAACGAAACCAGATTGTTCTTTTCCCAATAAATCAGGTAAGTAGGAATCTAAACGTAATGCTAATGCTTTGGAGAAAATTTTATAATCAATGTTGACCAAGGATATGGGTCTGTAATTTTTACAATATTTAGAGTCCTTGCCCTCTTTTGGTATAAGGCAAATATGTGCTTCCGAAAAAGAACCCAATGAGCTACCTAGTGTGGTGAAGGAATCGATTAGAGAATGTAACTTGGGCATTATGAGTTTAGAGAAATGTTGATAAAATTCTACGGTGAAGCCATCTGGTCCCGGTGCTTTGTCTTTTTTGAGATGTTGAAGAGCAATTAATAGTTCTTGGTGTGTTAGGTCTAACTCCAGAGATGATAAGTCCGGCAACGTGTATTGGGGATTTTGAATATCAGAGAAGAAGTGCGATAATGATTGCTCAGAGGGCTGTGTTGCGGAAGTATATAGTGATTTGTAAAAGGTGGAGAACTCATTCAGTATTTCAGCGTCTTTAAATTTTAAATCTGAACGTTCATCATAGATAGATTCAATATTTAGTCTGTTATGTTTAACTTTTAAGTAATTAGCCAATATTTTCCCTGCCTTATTTTTGCCCCCATAAAATTTTGCACTGGATTTCAACAGATATAATGAAGCGTCCTCCGTTGATTTCTTATTAAATTGCATTTTGGCTTTTATGAGAGTTGTGAGACACTCCTTCGAGTGTGAGGTGTAAAATGAGTGTTCCAATCTTTTAATATCCTGAAGCAGATCTTTAGTGAGCTTACGGGAAGTTTTCCGTTTCTTTGCAACATAGCTAATTATGAAACCCTCGCCGAGGCCTTGAATGCATCCCATAGAGTGGAAAAGGGCATGAATTGGGTTTGATTCAATTCAAAAAACTCTTTGAAGAAGTTAGGGAATGAGGCAGTAAACTTTGGGTCCAGAAGGAGAGTATTGTTAAAGCGCCATCTCTTGGGGCCCGAATCCTTAGGTAGAATATCGATACCAATCGAGATTGGGGCGTGATCTGATAATAAGATGGGACCAATCTCTGCATGCGTAAGTGTTTGTGAGATGTTATGCGAGACAAATATATAGTCAATTCTTGATTGAGTTTGGTGAGCTGGGGAATAAAAAGTATACTCTCTAGTGGTCGGGTTGCAAAGACGCCAAGCGTCCAAGAGTTTATGTTGATTTATAGCATGAACAAAAGATTTATGTGACTTGTTGGGAACAAAGGAGACTTTGGAATTTCTGTCGATAAATGGGTCAAAAGTCTGGTTACAATCTCCAGCTAAAATAAAATTGTCCTCCATACAGTGAGTAATTCGCTTAGCCATTGTATGCCAAAAAGAGGATTCACCACACGTAGGAGCATAGACATTTAGAAGAGATATTATAACGCCCTTCAAAGATAATTTGACATTCAACCATCTGCCATCAAGATCGGATTCTTGGGACACAAATGAAAGTGAAAGGGATTTGCGACAAAGTATCATTACTCCATTTCGCTTGCCATCTCCAGGGGAATAGAAAACCTCCCCCACCCAACCTCTCTTCAACTTCAATGACTCAACATCTGAGAGGTGAGTTTCTTGCAGGAATACAACATCCGCGTCTAATTTGGCTAAATGGCTCAAAATTCTCTGCCTCTTGATGGGAGAGTTTAATCCCCTAACGTTCCATGTAATCAGTTTTAATGACATAAGCACTTAAGAACAGGTTGTAATAATAATGTAGCACATAAGTCCAATTCATTATATAAGCAGTATTCAAAGTAAGAGAGATAAAACAGGAAGGAAATAATTGATTTAGTTTCATAGCAAAGCATAATAGATAAGACCAATAACCAGAATAAAAAAAGGGAATCAAGTGACAGGATATGAAAAAAGAAAGTCCAAGTAGAGAGGTAAAGGGATATCATAAGAGTCAAGATATTTGCAATTGTACTGACTAAAAGAATAGTGATTATAGGAAGGCAAGAAAAGTTGAAAAAAAAGAAGAGACGTAAATTGACGAAAGAATAGAAACTACAGAAAAGAGACAGAAAACAAAAGACAAAACAAACAATATATCTAAGAGGATGTATGAAAATACCATACTTACGAAGAAGACTCAGGTATACACGGGGGGATGGAGCCACATGAAGCAGGCAACACACCCAGGATCAACGGAACAGAGGGTCGGGGAGAAACCACAATACAAAGGTAATAATCTGTGGGGACAATACCAAATAGAGATTGAGAAAAGCATTGGGGCAAACACATGAAACAAATATTAGAACATTCCAATGCGAGGAGGAGATCAGTAATAATGATCCATAACTCATTAAACAGTATTACTTCATGAGAACAGTAGCAATAATATCCAAAACTAAGAAAAAACACTTCTGAGTTAACAAGACATTATGCCAAAGAAAACCGGATCTAAAGCGTCCTTAAACAAACTATTAAAGAATCAAATGTTGAATGAGGACGAAGGCCCAGAAGAGTCCATAACAGTCGTTTTATAGGAATTGATGAAACTTTGCAAACGTAACGGGTCTTCATACGACGTTGTCTTGTTGTTATAAGTAACCTTGAAGAGACACGGGTGGAACAGGCCATATCTGGCTCCTATGGAACGTAGATCAGCTCTCATGTTGAGGAAAGCCTTACGTCTGTCAGCAGTGGCTTTAGAATAATCTTGCGCAAAAAATAAAGGCGATCCTGACCAGACAATTCTTGTAGAAGCTTTAACCGCTGCGAGCACTTTCATCAAATCCGTGTACTCCAAGAAATATAAGATAACTCCTCTCGGTCTCTGTGAGGGACTAGTGTGAGATGAAGCCCGTCCCAATCTGTGGGCCCGCTGAATGTTGAGTTGGGTTCCCTCTGGCATGAGGAGTAGTTTAGGGAGAAATGACTTAAAGAACGTGGGCGGATCTGAACCTTCAACTCCTTCTTCCAGGCCGTAGATACGCAGATTGTTCCGTCTATTGCGGTTTCCAAGATCTTCCACCTGTTTCTGGAGTATGGAGACATGGGAGTGTAATTGAGAGACAGTTGTGCATGTCTCTTTCAAAGAGGAAACAGTATTTTCGACTGAGGAGACTCTCGCGTCTAATTGAGACCAATTATCTGTTAGGGTTTGCAGTTTGATGTTAGTCTCTTCCATGAAAGGTCGAAGGGCCCTAATTTCCTCAAGTAATAGTTCCATCGAAACAGGCGAGGCGGACTTGGGTGGTGAAGGAGGGTCCTTTTAAGCCGTTTAGTGAGAGATTTTCCAGCGGTTCCAGAGGATGAATCCATATTTGCTTGAGAATACTGGTGTGAAGATGGTAGAGAGTCTTCAAACTTAGAGAACTCAGTAAAAAAATTTGAGTTTTTTATGAAGATATGCCTTTTGGGTGGAGAGGATCGGACTCCTTTTGTTCCACCCATAAAACGCTGACCCCAGACTCCCACTCCTATTCAGCAGTATAGGAGGAGAAAAAATAACTCCAATGCGAGCTTACTCAGAAAAGCTAAGATGGCCACCAAATAGATCTCTCATAAATCCTCAGTCAGCCTTAGCGCCATCACACAGCTTCATACCTCGGTGCTCTGAGGAGAAAACATGCGCTGTAACCCAAACTGAGGTAAACTGGATGCGTCAGAACATAATCAATGCCATTAGTAAATAATCACTCCGCAATTGCCACCATTCAGTAGAGCGAAATAAGGAAGATTATTTTCTGTGAGGGCTCCTCAAAAAGACTTAAAATGGCCGCCAAACATAAAAAATCACAAACTTCCTGTAACTCTTGACGTTTTCCTATAAACTTTTACCCCATTGAAGTGAAGAGGTGTCAAACATCTTCTAGGCGTTATGAAATGGTATAAAGTACTTAATGAGGGGTCCAGCCTGAAGTGCAGGAATGCCGCGATCGCGGTAAAAAATTCAAAATGGCGGCCGCGATAAAACGCGGCCGAAAACTAGCAGAAAGTGCAAAAAAGAGTTACTTGCTGGCGACATTCAAGTGCAGCGAGGGTCCCATGGTGCTCCTTCCATCTTCCGCCACTTGTATTTGCCCTCCGTTAGTCCCCGTTTAATCTGGAAGTGCGGTTCCTCAGAGACACACCGGGGAGCTTCACCCGTGTGCTGCCATCTCCGTTGGGCGCCAAGCCACGCCCCCAGAATTTTATTTCTAACTCTACTCATGCAAAGAGATGTGACATTCAAATGCAACAACAAAATCCCCCCTGAGGTAGGGGCTCTAGTAGTTGTCAGGCAAATCCCTGTCCCAACATCCTTCATGTTCAGGGTTATTCCCCATTCACTGGTGGCCGCATCCAGGGAATGCACACTATTAGGCCATACTCATGAGTTCCCTTTGACTCTTCAGGATTTTAGTCAAAAGTGTCAGTGGTGCTGCAGCACCTTCAGCAGGGAATCCCAGAGGGACACAAAGGCCCTAGTTAAAGTCTTACCTGCTCCTGCAGCACGGAAGCATTTGGCATTACAGCAGGTGCCCTCAGTGTGGGCACTCGTGAGATCAGATCCTGCTTGGAGAACTCAGGCCACTCTCAGGACACGTGGCAGCGTCAGGCGAGTGCAGGCTCACTCCCCAGAGTGGCGCGGTTGCTTTCCCCAGCAATAATGACGTAAGTCAAGTTCTCCCCATCAGGGGGAATTCAGTCCTTAGATTGCCGACTGGAGTCCCGCAGGGGCACATCATCCTCCTCAGGGTCTTTCTGGTCCACGGGGGTCCGGGAAGATCCTTTGGTGTGTCTAGACCCACCAGTCACAGCCTCACTCCAGTCCTGGGCGATGGGCCGCAGTCTTTGATGATATGGTCCTGGAAGCTGCTCCTAGCACATGGGGTTGCCGCGGTACCTCCTGGATACAATATAGACTCCTCAGGAGCAATCGCCCACACCACGGCAGAACCTCCTGGCATACAGGGTCGCTGCTCAGGCGTTCATGAGTCCTGGAATGCTGGTCACACAATTTCTTCACCGTTGGCCTCCTCTGGCATACGGGGTCACCGCAACGAGGCCGTGTGGGCTCAGTGCCCTCTGCACAGTGCTCAATACTTGGCTCAGTCAACGGCGGCCTTCTCCTGGCCTATGGGGGTCACCGAAAACACATTTGCATACAGGCTACAGCCCAATCGGTGCACAGCCAAATCCTCACACCTCACTCAGGGAGTCCTCACGGTAGGGCTCCCCACTGGCCCTTGCTCCCTCCATCACTCTCCTCTTCCTAACAGGGGACAATGGTCTTGGCAAGCAGGCAGGCACTGATGCTACAGATCAGGTGGTTTGCCTGGGTGATGTCCCCTGATGTCTCCTCACCCAGCAGGGAGACTAGCAGGCATTGGACCCCAGTCCTGGTCACAGGCAGAATTCTTGCAGACCTTCCTCTTCTCACACAGCCCGTCTGACTACTTGGCAGATGACAAATGTTTGAGGACTCAATTTCCTCTTCTTATATTGCTTTTCCGTACACCAAATGTGATTTAGAGTTAGGGTCTTTGAAGTTTTATGTTGAAGTTCTGCTTCTTTTGAAATGGGCACTTTTCCCTTCTTTCTTCATGACAGATGTCTGACATAGCAAGTTGATTGTCCGCAACACAATTCATGGGAGTGACCAGAGTTCATACCTGGATGTCAGTCACACACAGTTATAAGTGAATCAAAAGGTTAATCCCAGCCCCCCAGCCCCACTATTTATGATTCCTTTATCAGCCTCGTATCCCCTCCTGAGATGTGTCCAGGCCCCTTTAATGTGATCTGTCACTGAATCAAAGAGCAGTCTTTTGAAGTGTAAAGGGAGAGTCTCTTTCTTTTCCCTCTTATGTGACCACCCAGCTCACAGGAATGCAGCAATACACAAATCTGTCTGGGGGAATTCCTCTCCTCCTCACATCATCACCAGGCAGGCCTAGACTTCCGAAAATGAAACCCAGCGACCTCCATTTATTATACCGTTGCAGGCATACTCACCCAGGGCCTGATTCACAAAGGTAAACGTATACTTTTATGTAAGTTTATGTTTTTTTGTAATTCATTGAGGAATTTTACAAGTAGTATCTTTTTGACTAAGGAATCTCCATACTCATGGCAGGGACTCCGCACATAAAAAGATAGGCAGTCGTAAAGATACTACTCGTAAAATTGCTTTGTGAATTGCATAAAATCATACACTTACTCAAAAGTGTGAATTTACCTTTGTGAATCAGGCCCTAAGTGTACATTCAGAGCACAGTTTGTGTCCAGCACTACTACCTTTATGCATTGTACCCTTACATGTACACATGCATTCAGTACACACATTTAATCTGAGTGCACTGTTCAGCACTGAAACGTTTCTGTCTTTAACCAGGGTGTGTTATTTGCAAATAACGCACACTGCCAGCACACACACACACTACGTGCACACTGCACAACCCTTCATGTATTGTATTTCATGCACGCACAAATACACCCAGCATATGCTTTCTCTCATGTAATGTATTCCTCTCAGGCATACATACACCCAGTACATGTACTAACCACACATGCATTGCACAGTACTGCTCCATCTTTGTACTGTACCATTCCCAGGCACACATACAATCAAATGCAGAGTCACTACTCCTGTGCTGGCAGCACTCCACATCTTACCTGATGTAGGCCATGTGTGAGTTAAGCAAACAGCAGCAGAACTTTTAAATAGGTGATTGAGCCTATAGGCCTCACTTCAGTGACACAGGGTAAAAAGGTCCTGTTCACTTCTATTGATAACTACACTGTATGGTGCCACCACCATGCTCGTGCTGCTTAACTCCTGGTGAACGTGATAGCCTATCACCACTATGAGGGTAGCGCTGTGGGCACCTCTCCCGGTCCAACAAGACCTCAATCCATGAGACAGGCCAATGTCATGATGCACACGTATGATCCATGTTCACCCATGACACAAATTCAGTATTAGGGATCCTGATACCAGTACAGTTGGGCACTCAGGGCAGGGGTGCACACCTTTACCATGCAAAGGACTTTTCCATGCCAGCAGTTCCCATGGATGGATCTTATTCCTGCACCACTGGCAGAGTGCTTTGTTCCGGCAGCTAGTCTGCAAAAAGTCACCATGTTATTGTGGTGGTAGCCCTCTCTTGTATAGGGCAAGACTGCCCACATATAATTGTTTCTGCTGAGACCACCATGCAATGCCCAGCTCTTCAGCAACAACTCACACTCTTCGGCAGTATGTTGTTGAAAAGCGGCTTGGCCATGAGAAATGGCGGACTCTACTGATAACAGCCCTTTATCATACTTTGCACTGGTGGCCAGAAACTGAACCCTGCCCTACCCTAATACTGGAACACTGATCAACGGGGGCTGTCCCCCCCATAGATACACCTGAAGCGCACATAAGCGCTAACACATGGTCTGTGCACCTGACGCACAGACCAGGCATGCAGTGAGACTGCTGGCCCTTGTCCGGGGAACCCCCATCTGCTGTTCCATCTGGAGCTCCAGAGTACACAACACATTATACGCTGCAACCGGTAATTAGACAGCTGACTGCCTAACGGGGATAAGGGGTGTGCCCCAAGTTCAGAGGATACAGGCATGGGCAAATCTACAAAAAAGTCTGTGTGACCCAGGCTACAAGGTGGCTACCAGAGGTGCAGCAGAAAGTTGAGACCATGGCTCCCATGTTGTTGCCATGTGCCACCCAATGTGACTCTATCAAGGCATACAAATCCGATGCTATACTCCAGGCCATACAGAACTCATGCACGGCCCTGGAACAAAAAATGGACGCAATCACCGTAGATGTGGACCTGCTGAGAGCTGACCACAGGAGGCTCACCTAGAGGGTGGAAGAAACTAAGTCGATATTATCCTGCGGTCAATAGTCTTCACTCTACAAAACCAGATGAAAGAAATGCATTGGGAACAGTGGCTCCTGCGCAGGGCCGCACTGGGAACAGAAACCGGCCCTGGCAAACTGCTCAGCCGGCCCCCCCTGGGGTGAGGGGGAGTGCAGCCGAGCAGTTTGCGAGGGCCGGTTTCAGCCGATTTTGTTACAGGGGGCCGATATTGCCGACCCCCGGTAACAAAAACGGCCCCCCAGGGGCCCAAAACCAGCCCCCACCCTAGCGGCCTACCGGGGAAACGCCCGGTGCCCGCTATGGCCTGTCCGGCCCTGCTCCTGCGAGACAGAGCAGAGGACGCATAAGGATGATCCTGAAGCAATAATATCATACTAGTAGGCCAGACCACATAGAAGTTCACTCTGCAGAGTTATTCTTGGAAGACTGTTTGCTCAAGATGGTTCTCCCGAATTCTAAGTTTGAATATTCTACTGTGAAACATACACACTGAGGACCTACTAAACTGCTCCCCCTGTGCGTCCCTCTGAGATCACTGATCACCAGACTACTAAATTATTGCGAACCAAACAGGGGGTAGCTGTTCCAGGTGTGGGCGCAAATAGTCACCCGCAAACAAGAGAAGGAAGGGACAAAGGGAAGAGAATAAGATCCTAGGTCTAAATCTCACATACTAGAGGCAAGCACAAGTCTTGTCTCTTGATGCTCTCACACACCCCAAGGGATGTCATGCTTCATCATCGGGCGTTTGCTCCTCGTCGCGCCTGCGCTGCAATGCCCTACGGGTCCCCCGAAAGGTCACTTTAGCAGAGATCTTTTGTTTGTACTGCCGTATGATGAGTGTGGGTGTGAGAAAGAGGGTTCTAAGAGATCAGTGAGTGGGTGAGTGAATGATAAAACTGGCTAAGGGATACCAGAGTGAGTAAAATGTAATGTGTAGGTTCCCTTGTCAGGTTAAAAAACCCGTAGGTTGTGAGTTACTGATAGGGCGTAATGTGCATTAGTAACTAGAGGTCGGTCAACATGTTTTGCACCATCTAGGTGGTCAGAATGATCCCTGGCGCTTCTTCAGGACCAAATAACGAGTAAAAATGTGAGTGGAAGTAGTTGGGTCTAGAACCCTAATCGATTGGAGCGGTCCAACCTTGTGTGCAACTACAAGGTGGCAATAACGTAATTGTATGGCCGCTCCTGTCGCAACCTATTCTTTGATAGTGGGTTGCTCCATAGGCTAGCGCATGTGGAAGCCCGCACCGTAACGGGAGTTTTCCGCCGGGTGCACCGTCAATGGGTAGGTGCTGACAGACGGTGCACCCGGCGGAAAACTTCCCTTTTTCCCTTCCTTCTCTTGTTTGCGGGTGACTATTTGCGCCCACACCTGGAACAGCTACCCCCTGTTTGGTTCGTGATTAGCATAAGGAGCACGGGTACTGGACCACAACGAGCTCTTAGTCCCCCCCTCTTGTTTTTGGTACATACTAAATTATTGCGACAGAGATGCCATCCTTCAAAGAGCCAGATCACATGGTTCATGGTAAGTGGAAGGCCACAAGATCCATATCTTCCTGGTCTACATGGCTGTGGTGCAGAGGAGGAGACAGAGCTTCCTGGAGGTAAAGTGGGTGCTGAGGACTCTGGAGATCCAATATGGACTGATCTATTCAGTGAAGCTGAGAGTTACGTCTCAAAATAAGTTTAATTTTTTCTCCACACCATAGGAAGCCTGGGGATGGCTGGAAGATGAATGTCATGATGTTTTACGGATGAGGAATGGCAAGCCCGACATTGCAGGAGGAAACTATCTTAGAGGCACAAGTATTCACGGCAATCTGGGGCACCCACAAATGAATAAGCGGCCGTGGAACGGGCGTCCCTGATCTTGGATACGTGCACAAGATGCAAAACGAACACTAGGACAGGATCAAGTTATGGAGATGCCAATGAGGGGGAATTGGAAGACACATTATCCGGAGGACGGATCTCCCCAAAGTTGGGCCAACTCGTCACCCCTAGATCGACAGATGAACTGATATGAATACATTCTTGCAGACCGCGGAATACAAAATGAACTATAGAATATATATCTGGGAATGACTGGCTGTGGCCAGTGGCCTACCATTCTACAGTGGAGGAGATATGGCATTGTGATGGCCGCAGTGCTTAATTTGTAAAATATTAAGTGCCAGGGCGCTGACCAGGAGGCCACTGCAGCTTGCACCACCCATCGCCCCTGTCATCGCTGCCAAAACAACTGCTAACCATCTCTCTCGCATGTAAATGCGACAGTTCAGATTATTCCAGGTCCCCAAAGCTAAATGAATGGCTGGGGAGGCAGGTGTTAGTAATTTTTTAATGTATATTGTTTTCCTAAATAACTGTTATACTGCTCATCTCTAAATTACATGAGCAGCGCCACTTTGTGGCAGACTGCCTTAAGTGTGGTGTTGACAATTAGGTGCCGGTGCCGAGCACCGGAAACCAATTAAGTGCCGTGCTCAGCACCGGAAAGCTCTGGCTCAAATTAAGCACTGGATGGCCGACCTCAAGGACACCCTCCACAGAACACTGCAGATATGCAAGTATACAAGGACTAAGGCTGAGTTTTTGGTTTTTGTATTTGATTTTGTTATTTGTAGTTAAGGTGGTCAAAGCCTATTTGGCTCTGACGGGGGCACAAGGGGATACTAGTGGCTACATACAATACTACTCATGCAGTCTTAGACACTCAACACACTTGAGACACGAACTATGGGCTGCACTGGCCATGCACTGACCCCTGAAACACGAATATCCATCTGCTCCCTCATTGATCAGGTAACATGTCACATAATTATAAGTTCCTCCCATGGAATGTAGGAGGTCTGGGCTCCCCTGCAAAACACCATAGGATATACTCTTTCCTCCACAGGTGGAAAATACATATTGCTTGGCTGTAGGAGACACATATGACAGCAACAGAATTGGAAAAGCTAGGGAAACGATGGAGAGGCCCAATATGTGGTACAGTGTTCTGTGTCTTTGCGAAAGGCACGCTGATATGGGTGGCCCCCGCTGTCACCCTCGTGAAACACCAGACCATTGTAGACCCTGATGGTCAATTCACCATAATAGATGGAGCTTTAGACGGAATGAATATCTCGATGTATATGCCCAACACCAGGCAACTGTACTTCCTTGAATCTCTCACCACACACCTTGTCCGTTCCCCGAACCCATACTGACTGTGGGGAGGGGACTTTAATATGGTACTTGATTGCACCCTGGATTTCTCACTACCACCGCTTCCATCGGGTCCTAATGAGCCATTGGCATGGGATTTTCGATTATGGGCAGCACGATGGGAACTGACAGACTTGTGCAGAGAGACACATCCCATGTACTGGGAGTATTCCTATTACGCAGGAGTAAATGGCATACACACACAACTAGATAGATATATGGGGTAAATGCCACTCATTTTCATAATCCATAACACAAAGTACCTGTGCCACACAGATTCCGACCACATGGAATGACTGCTATCACCTGGAGGCCCGACCAAGGCACTGGGCAGATTGGTGCGAGTAGTTAAGCTTTGCTGGAATAGATATGTTCAGCTTAGATGAGGGCGAATGCCCTATGCCCTGCAGTTACAGCTATGGAGCGCACCTGAAATGAAAACCTTGTGGACAGCACACAACCCAACTCCGTGGCATGATGGTGCGGGGTGACCCGAATTGGCAACTTATATGACAAGGGGGCTCTGCATTCTTTTCAGGACCTGCAGGACCTGTATGACCTAGAGGCTGGTCTTTTTCTGGCCTATAACACATTGAACCTCGTGATACGAAACACTTGGGAGGTAAGCCAAGGGAGCCACAGCTCAATCAGGGGTTGCAATGCATTCTCACACATGGGTTGGGCAGACGAGCACTCACGGTACTCTACACAACGTTGCAAGCCACTAATACAGCCCTTACATTGCACGGTAAGCCCCGGTGGGAAGCATGCTTGGGAATGGTTTTGATGGCCAAACAGTGGAAGATGGCACTAGAACAGGTGAAATGCGTCTCTTGGAATGTCTGCCTTAGGGTTTACACAGTTCAGTTAGCTACACCACACCTACCTTACACCACATTGGCTCCATAAGATGTTCTCGGGCGTAGCACCATGTGCCCGCAGTGCGGACACTTAGATGACACTTTTCTTCACATGGTTTGGGAATGTCTCCTGCTGGCAAGGTTGTGGGTACAGATGACGGAACACATTTTGGCTGTGGTAGATGTACACTTATCTCCTGATCCTCAGTTGTGTTTGCTAGGATTTGCTCCACGGATAAAATGCACCAAATGTTACATGAAACTAGTAACCCTGGGTGGAGCAGGCCTAGTGCCTCTATGCAAAGTTCCACGGAGTTGGAAAGCAACTCCGTGGAACTTCGCTCCGCGCCCTCCCCCCCCCAAAGTAATTAAAAAGGCACATACCTGCCCCGTGGCTACCTCCTCCTCGACATGGCCGCTCTCCTGCCTCCTCCTCGCCGTCCTTCTTCACTAATAACTCCTACATTGTATGTCTTGCGCGTGCGCATGCGCACTCGCAAGATGTACAACATAGATGTTATCAGTGAAGAAGGACAGCGAGGAGGAGGCAGGAGAGCGGCCATGTCGAGGAGGCAGCCACGGGGCAGGTATGTGCCTTTTTAATTACTTTTAATTACTTTGGGAGGGTGGAGGGGCCGGCTCACTATGCTCCGCCATGGAGTCGTAGTTTTGCCTGATCTCCATGTTCACAACGGAACGCGGAGTAGGCAAAACTACGTAAACTCCGCTGGCGGAGTGTAGTTACCCGCCCAGGCTTTGAAACTAGTTGATTTGGCCATGGCTTTGTTCAAACATTTAATTGCAATGTCCTGGAAGTCAACGCAGCCCCCCTCTGTACCTTGTTGGCTCCGCGTCATCCATAAGTGGATGATGACAGAGGCTGATGCCATGTCCCACGACCAGCAGCTCAGAGGGGTTGGAGGAGCTTCCATGCTTTAGGATACTTATGTGGTTAAATTGGCTGACAAACGGGACCCACCCCATGAGTGGCTGCCTGGGAGGGCCAAGACTCACCATTGATCCTGGTTATACTTTAGATGAGAGTCAAATGGGAGTTGATACACCTTCCTGTGCTCTGCCTAGCTGGGGTCCTCCAAGCTATCTACTCCACGTCCCCCTGGACTCCCACCATCACTCACGTACATTGCTCCTAATGTACACACATGCATTATCAGCATTGAGTGCATGATACTGTGATTTCGATGCCACCTCTGATACCCCTGCCTGTTGGTTGTTGTTTTGATGTTATATTTGGAATCTTATCTTTCTTGGCAACACACCTATAAAGTGGGATAAATGCTGTTCGCCTAATTTTCTGCATTATTGAAACTCCACATCTTAATGACCACTGAAACATTAGGTGTTAAGCCTCCTAAGTTTCTTTTCACATTGCTATTTTCTTTTTATGTGAACTTCAGTGCTGATATTTTCTTTTGGCATATATGATGATGTAACTTGTAAAAAATAAAACAGATTCCAACCATAACCCCTTTCTCTTGACATTATTGATAGGGAAGGAATTGTCGACGATTCTGACTTGGAGAATACAGCATGATGCACTACTATACCTCCCATTCCAAACTGCGATAGGTGAAGCGAATGATGATTACTTTAAAAATAATGAGGGTACGGGCTCCCACACAAATATACAATGGGAGGCACTTACAAGCAATGAATGGCAGTGGTACAGAGCACATACGCCAGCACCTCCCTACTGTTTTTCCAAATAATATAAAGACAAATCAAAAGTTTTACAGTGTGCTCAATGTATAACACCGTGCCATCCACCCGATGTTGGTTATGTAATAGGAAGGAAACTCCCTAAACAAATATTGTTAATTTAAATTACAGAGCACAACCAAATAGTGTAGCAAAAACTGACTTAGATGTCCTTATCAAACTGGAAATTACTGCGGTCAAAACACCCACAGAGAGGCCACGACTGCAGGAACTGGCAAACACACACTGTGCACTGATGGACAGCCTTCGCTGCACACATGACAAAGAATACATATGGAGACCGCATGGGGAAGGAGATCGATCGGGTTGCCTTCTGGCCTGGCTTATAAAGACAGACACCCCAGAGAAGCCTGTTGTGCCTATACGACTCCACACAGGCCACATGGTCACCTCGCAGGCTGAAATAAACAGGGCTTTTACGGATTACTATCATATTTGATACACCGCTCCCTTGGCTACTCAACACACCCAAATATCTCGATTCCTAGTCCAGACACAACTCCAACGCCTCACTGCTGCACAAACCTAGTCTTTATACATGGCCCTGGAGGTGCAAGAAATTAAAGTAGCGATGGACCAATTAAGCAAAAGGGAACTCGCCAGGGATAGATGGACTCTCCCAAGAATCTAACACTACTTATCGCTGCCAGCTAGCAACCCACCTGCACAAGATGTATACTGAGGCATTTAATACTGGACTGCTCACAGAATCTACCAGGGAGGCTGTGATTGTGATCCTCCTGAAAAAAGACCAGGACCAACTAGATGTCTGATCATCATGCCCACTATACGTACTATATACTGAATATAAAATATTAAGGAAGATCATAGCCAATCAACTACTCCTTTACCTATCGGGGCTGATACACTCATTTGAATATCAGACAACTACTACATATCATGGCCCTGGTTGATAATCATCCAAGGGAGCCCTGGTTGATAGTCATCCAGAAGAACTAGCAGTGGTTTCACTGGACATAGGAAAGGCCTTCAACACCCTTATATGGCCCTACTTGTTCAATGTGCTTACTGTAATGGGAGTCAAAGCTAATGTCACCCATACTCTTAGTGCTGGCTCTTGGACCTCCAGTGCGCCTTTTGAGATCCAAAGGCCTGATATGGGGCATCGAAATTGGCAGAAGAAATCATGCAGCAACATGGTATGCAGATGATGCATTACTGTTCATCAGAGATCCAGAACATGCTTTACCCCAACTAGAACAAATATTGAGTGAATTTGGGGAGGTGTCATCATTCTGAGTTAACTGGGAGAAATCTGGTAGTTCTCACTCAAAAGTGGGTGCCCATCAGACCACCCCTTTTACATAAGAAACTCTCTTAAATGGGAGCCCACCACCATTAAATATTTGGGTGTCCAAATATACCACATGGATCACGACCTAAAGGGGGACAAGTTGAATAATAGTGTGTCCAGAATCGATCAATTCTTTCCATTCTGGCACCGTCTCCCACTCTCCTCTATTGGACTAGTAGCTATCATCAATATTTCTCTCCCAACTTCTTTACTACTTTATGGCTTTACCTTTGAGCTTACAGAAATCCTTTTTACATGAACTATCATCCATACTCTTGAACTTGATATGGGGAGCGTCTAGTGCTAGATAAAGTAATGCGCCCACTGGATGAGGGTGTAATGGAGGTAACTAATTTGGAGACCTACTACACGATGGCCCAACTGGTGTGGCTGGCAAGGTGGCTGGCGGTAGAGACTGACCCTGAAAGTGTAGACATTAGCCACATCCTGGGGGATGGAACCTTTCTGAGAGTGCTGCTGGCAAGCCAAAACACTCTAAACCCTGGGAACGTCGGACTATCAGAGCCTGTTGGGACGCCTACACCAGAACACTGGAAGTAAGCACACCATTCTCCCCAGACCTTCCGATTTGGGCGTCACTTTCCACAGCGGTGGTAGCTGCTAACCACGCCATGCAGAAATGTCACCAGGTGGAGATCAACAGGAACTATACTCCAAAGGTAAATTTATCACCTTTGAACACCTGGTAGAAGACTATGGCTTGCACGAAGGTCAATTTTTAACCTATAATACATTAAAGAAAGCGGTCAGCGATGCATGGAGGAAAGGCATACAGGAACCAACAAAGCTGGTGGTCCTGAACACGTTGTTGAGATATAGAACACAGCGCAGAGCAGTGACCTGGTACTGTTAGACTTGTCTGCAGCATGCGACATGGTGCCACATGCCAGACAGCTCGACCGTCTTCAGGAGATTGGCATTAGAGACAATGCTTGGAAGTGGTTGAAATCCTTCCTGAAGGATATAGGAAGCAAGAGGTTTGGCTACCTCCCTTTTCCTCAGGCAGCCTAAATGTCTTGGTTGGGGCCCACCAGGGGTCAGCTTTAAGCCCCACGCTGTTTAATAATTATATGACTCCCCTCACTGAATTGGTGGAGTCATTTGGGGCCAAAATATTCTCCTATGCTGATGATACCCAGATTATTTTCACATTTGACAAGGGGGTGCCAGTCGAACAAGGTGATATAAAACCATGCCTCTCAGCCATTTTCCATTCAATGAGTTTCTTCCAACTGAAACGTAACACAGAGAAGACGGAGGTGCTCTGTGTAGAGCATAATTTTGACCTCAAGTTGGGAGTGCACTGGCCAGAGGAGGCACCTCCACCCAATCGGCATGTGGAAACAGTCAATAACCTGGGTGTGAAATTTGATAATAAATTGTCCTTCCATAATCAAATTAATTCTGTGGTTGGCAAATGTTTTGGCATACTATGAATGCTCAAGAAATTCCTACATTTTTTGTCAGTGCCAGTAAGGATCATGGTGGTCTTGGCGTTGGTCATGTCCAGGCTGGACTATGCCAGTGCTCTATATGGAGGCATCAAACTATATTTGTAGAGGAAACTTCAAAATGTACAGAATTCAGTTGCTAGGCTCATTCTCGGTTTATCTAGAAGGTGGGCATATTTCTCCCCATTTGAGGAATTTGCACTGGCTTCCTGTGCACAAGCGGATTCTTTTTAAGACATCTGTCTTCATGCGCAGAGCACTTTACCATTCGGGACCAGACTATCTGTCTTCAAGGATTTCCCTCTACAGCCCATTGAGAAAGCTGCGGTCCTTCAACATTCGCTTGGCCACAGTACAGAGAGTTCAGCTTGTAAGAGTTGGCGGGCAGTCTTTCTCTCTTTTGGGACCAATGGGCTAGAACAACCTTCCTTTAGAACTTAGGCTTACGGAGGATGAAAGACTGTTCAGGAAAATGCTTAAACCCTGGCTCTTTGTCCAGTAGATAGCTCTTTTTTTGCCCTTACTGCTCCGTTAGCGCCTGAACACTCTTTTTGAGTGGCTGTGCATTCTATAAATCCCATATAACATAACATAATATAACAACAGGCACTAGCCCTGGCCTTATATACACCAATATATGCTCTAAAAACTAAATGGTAGCAACAACTAGGGAAAGACATTTCTGATAAAGAGTGTGGACATATCCTGGAATATAGTAAGCTCAACTATTTACATTTGCACTTACCTGTCACCAGTGAGACTCACGAGCATGTACACTGGGGTTCCAGCATACTGCCCGAGATGCCAAAATGCATTAGTGTATTTTTTTCATATGGTCTGGGGCTGTCCACATATATGCAATTACTGGCTGATGAACTGACTGGACGACCGCTACCAAATACAATGATGGTGTGCTCCTGGGCAGTTTTGGCAGACTCCCGGAATCAAAACACTACTAATTTTATAGATGATCCTCAAGCACTGTTCCTGAGGTCCAAGGACCCCAGGCTGTGTCAAAATGTACTCCCCCTAACATCATGAGGAACCTGGACTTAAAAATGTTTTGGCTCCAAAAACCTCTGGAAGAATAGGGACAAACTTGCCAAGTCAAATTGACGAAGATGCATTGCTGCTGCTGCTTGGAGCTTTTCAGCAGCAGCAAATCTGTTTCAGCAGAGGCCTGTACAGCCATAGGGACATATTTATCATTGTGTTGCATCCCCCTTGTGCCACGCAATGGGACGCAAGGGCGACACAACAACAAAGTCACATTTATCAAGCCATGCAAGGCCACCTTGCATGGCCCTGAATGGCTTGATAAAACTGGGGTAACGCAACGCAGCGCAAATTGCGGCTTTGCGTTACTCTGCCCCAGGGAGGCTTTCTATGGGTGGAGCATGGGTGTTCCCACATATCTACCCATAGATTTTGGCGCATTCACAGATTTACCACTACTGGCAGACCTGGGAATGCATCAAAATGCTGCGCCTCCCCAGGAGTAATATCTTTATTTCTCCTAGTTTTTTTCCTCTTTCTATGTGTCCTGCTTTCTGCAGCACACATAAAAATAGGAAAATGCCTTAGTAGATTGTTTTTGTGCAGGAAGTCGTCCCTTCCTATACAAAAACAGTCCCGCTTACAACGCAGGTACCCTTGCACCTTTGCACCATGGTGCAATGGTACCTGCATTGGCGCTACGCAGCACATTGGATGCCAGCACTTGGAAAGGACAGGAATGCACAGTATAATGTTAAAGACAGCACATTCCTTCCCTATCCCTTTCATACAGTGCATCGCAGCAAGGTGTCTTGCTACGTTGCACTGCGTGAAAGTTTGATTATTTTGCCCCAGAGTTTGCAGCCTTGCCACACTAGAGGAATCCAAGCTCCTAAAAAGTGACTAAGTCTGAAGTAGGAAATCTTCAATGGGCGAAGGAACCAAAAGGATTCAGCTGGTGAGGGACCTTAGTTGGAAGAGAATTTTGAAATTCTCCCACTCTGAACATTCCTGCTAAAATTCATTGGCTTTGCTGGGGCTTTGTCCGACAGTTATCTGGCCTTGTTTAGCCTGTTTCAGCCGCAGGCTGCTGCCTTACCTCACTGAGGATTTTTGACTTCCATCTCAGAGGCTAAGTCAGAAGGTAACATTTCCTACCAGGAAGAAACATGGTTTCAGTATCCGACCTGTACTCCATTGCAGTCGGCCTTAAATCGCACGTAGGTACCAGTCAAGCACCAGCAGATGTTCGAGGTTGCCGCTTAACACTTTTAGACACTATTTTCATTTACAAATCTAAAAATTCATTGCTCTGGTTCCCCTTATTGAATTTCTGTTGTTTTAGTGTCATTTTGTTCATTACATCATTCTCTGTTTTTATAAATTTGAACTTTTTTGTTGTGTTTTCAACTATTTAACTGTTTTGGTACTTCTAAATGCTTTACACATTTTCTTAAGTTAAGCCTGCCTGCTCTGTTTAATAGCTGCAAGGGGTTGATCACAAGTTTAAATTGCTGAAACCTTCACTGGACCTAGCAAGAATAATGACATTATCACTTGTGGTGGACTACCATCCACCCCAACTAAGAATCTGCTTTCTGACAGAGGCAAAGCGTTCCTGCCACCAAAGTGCACATAAGACCCTCATTATCTATTTAAGCAACATATGTGGTGAGATTGCATAAAAACCACATAGATAAAGATGCAGGGCATGGCTGCTTGCAAAGGTTAGGAAACATTCCTTAGGCAAACTTCAGAAGAGGGCGTGTTGCCTTTTAAAAAGAAATTCCACGTTAATACCTGTTTGTAGTCGTTTCAGTTGGTGGCCTTTAAAACCCAGAGAACAAACAGGTACAAACTATGATGTTCCTTAAGAGTTTGTACCTGTTTGTTCTCTGGGATTCAAAGGCCACCAAATACAACAACCGCAAACAGAGGTAATAATGTGTAAAAAACAAAAAAAATAACATTTGCTTCATGGCACAACACCAGCAAGTCAGCATAGCTGAATTTTAGACTTTGTGTTCAATCAGTCCTTCGCCTCTGCAAAGAATGGCAATAGAAATGTTTATTTTGAGACAAATGTGATTGTACTTTTGAGAGAAGATTTTTGAGAATAAATAGTTAGCTCAGTGCAACTTGACACAAGAGATAGGTTGTGATTCCAAATAATGCTTGAGGAATTTGTGTAGTTCTACAAAATAAGATGGTGGTTGAGTCAAATAGTAAGGCCTAAACCATTGTGCATACTTAAAAGAACAAAAAATAATGGGTGTAATATTGAAATGAATCTATTCCATTGGTAATTACTCTGAGTTGCATTCCAGTCCATCAATTATTTTGCTCATTTAGTAAAGACAGAGGTCAAATATATCCTAATTAGACAGGGCCTCCCAAAATGAACAGTCGAGCCTTAGCTATGAGATCACCCCTCTGTCAGAAAATACCTGTCTGATTTGGGGTTACGCACTGAAAGCAACAAAAAAATGATGCTTGAATTATCCTCCACAACATTGCCTACTTAGTATGAGACAAGCAGTGCTTAATTTGTGGCGGTGGTTGCCGGTGCGCCATTTCTGTGGACTGGCACCTGTTTTTCCTCATGAGGTATTGATCGCGTGCAAGACTGAGAAAAACAAACAAGTGGGAAAGTAAGAGGAAGAGAACGACAGAAAAATGGACACAAGAGGATGAAGCAGGGACCAACAAGAGTGTGATAAAGGGACAGCAGCGTCTGGTAGTGGATTAAATAGGCCAGAGGTGAATTTCACACTACGCAGCCTTTGGATTTGGCCTGCCGACGTTTAATAGCATTGTTGGAGCAGGGTTTTGAGCGCAGGCTCTCATTCTTTTACATATGTAGCACTGGAGAGTGGTATTGCACTTGCTGATGATTTGCGGCTGTGCATCAGTTTTGCAGTTTATGACTATGTAGGTGAAGAAGAAACCCCAAAGACAAATGTATTGATTGCTCTTTTAGGAAGCTCCCTTGCTAATACACCCAGGCAGACAAAGAGCGAAGACAGAAGGCAACTTGCAGTTCCTCAATATCCTCTGCAGTAAAGCTATCTTTATTAAGACAGAATATTCTACACCTCTTTACGAGAATCTTTGGGCCATATTATCAAGAACGGCGATAACATTATCGCCGCTTTAGCGGCAGGAAACTGTTGCTAAAGCGGCGATAAGGGGCTTGATAATATGCCCTATAGGATTCCAATAGAAGCCCAGGTTTGATGTCCTTGACACCAGAACCTGGGCTTCTATTGGAATTCTATAGGGCATATTATCAAGACCCTTATCACCGCTTTAGCGGCAGTTTCCTGCCGCTAAAGCGGCGATAATGTTATCGCCTGTTCTTGATAATATGGCCCTTAGTTCTCCCAAGCAGTTGCCTGTTTCCGGTCCCTTATGCTCACTGACCACTTGCTGTGCCCTTTTCTTGTCCCCTATGTTCTCCCTAGCTCTTGCCTATTTCTTGTCCATTATGCTCGTCCGAGCATTTGCTCTTTTCTTGTTCTCTATGCTCTTCCTTGCAAGTGTTCTTTTCTTGTCACTTATGCACTTTTTAGCATTTGCTCATTTCTTGTCTCATGCTTTGCTTTCCTTACCACGTACACTTTTCTTTCCTTTATGCTCTCTCTAGCATTTGCCCTTTTCCTGTTCCTTATGCTCGCCCTAACATGTTCCCTTTTCTTGTAACTTATAAATTTCTTTGCACTGGCTTTTTTCTTTCTCCCTATGCTCTCCCTTACCACTTTTCAATTTTGTTTTCCATTATATCCTCCTTATCTCTTTCCATTTTCTTACCCCTTATGCTCTTCCAAACATCTGTCATTCCATTGTCCTTTTATGGCATCTCTAGAACTTCCCTTTTTATTATTTTATATGGAATCCTTAGCACTTGCTCTTTTATTGTCCCTTACACTGTCCTGAGCACTTGCCCTTTTCATGTTCTTTATGCTTCCTTAGCATTTGCCCTTGCCTTGTCTCTTATGCACTCTGTAGCACTTATTATTTTCTTGTCCCTTATGCTCTGCTTAGAAATTTGCCTCTTTGTGTCCGTTATGCACTGCTTATCGATTGTTCTTTTCAGGCCAGATGTACAAGCCACACTTCGATTCGTAGTTTGTGGCTGCAAAAATGCTATTTTTAATGTACTAATTCTGTTTTAGGACTCAGTAAACTTTTATTGACTCCTAAAATGGGATTGTAACCCCATACCAACAGTGGTGTAACAGAAAATGAGGGGCCTGTAGGAAAGCGGGTTTCTGTTGCAGTAACCCCTCCCCCCCACACACTTTTTGCCAGATAGCTGATGCTAACTTGACTGCGTGTGTGCTGGGACCCTGCTAACCAGGTCTCAGCACCTGTGTTCTTTCCCTAAAACTGTACCTTTGTCTCCATAATTGCCACACCTCTGGGCCACATGTAAGTCCCTTAGTAAAGGTACCACTGGTGCCAAGGGCCTTGTGACCAGAGATGTTCTCTGAGGAATGCAGCATGCATTATGCCACCCTCAGAGACACTTCATCTTAACACCCACTCACTTCCATTGCAGGCTGCCGGTTTTGGTGCAGACCAAACTGAAGCGTCGACATGGCACACATCTTTGTGTGCCATGCCCCCCAACACTGCCTGTGGCATGGGTAAGTCACCCCTCTAGCAGGCCTTACAGCCCTAAGGCAGGGTGCACCATACCGCAGGAGAGTGCATAACTCCATGAGCAGTATGCCCCTACACTGTCTGAGTCTGTTCTTGGACACTGTAAGAGCAGTGAAGCTATTTTGAGTACATGGGCTGGGAGATTGTCAACACGAACTTCACAGCTCCATGATGGCTTTACTGAAGACTGAGAAGTTTGGTATCAAATCTCTCAGTATAACAAGCCCACACTGATTCCAGTGTTGACTTTATTAGCCTTCAGCTTCAACTTTGCTCACTGCAGTACTAGACCTCAGCACTGCCCAGAGAGAAGGAGAAACTGGAGCAAAGTCACTAGAGATAGTATGACACCTGCACTCCTAACGGCCCCCTTAAGTCCTGATGAAGATACAGCAAGCTTCAATAGCTGGGTTGTCAATGCCATAGACATAGTTGCCCCCCCTAGATTAGTCACCTACTCCAGGAAGAGACCGTCATCCCCATGGATTTCCTAAGAGCTTCGAGCCGAGAAAAGTCTATGTAAAAAATTGGAGCGCACCTGGAGATATGACCCGCAGCCAAGCTCTCCTACAGAAAGGCCCTAAAAATCTTTCACAAACTTAAGCGAAGTACTATGCGGGACTACTTCACCCACAGGATTAAATTAGCTGAAAACTCAGCAAAAGCATTATTTAAAATTGTTCAATGCTTTACCAATCCAGCAGCTCTTGATAGTACCGTGATGCTCTCCCCTTCCCTCTGTGCTGGATTGTCTAACTTTTTCCAGGACAATATTCAATCTATCTACGCCATTTTCCCGTTCAATTTGACTCTGTCCGAGCATAATGCTATTCCGGACAGTACTGAGTCATGGACCGAATTCCGTCCTCTTTCTCTTGATGCTTCCTTAAAAAAACTATTGGAATGTAAATCTGGCTCGCTGGGTGATCCCTGCCCAGCCCAGTTTTTTAAACTTCTGGCCCCCTGTTTTAATGCCCCCCTGAACCAGATCTGGAACTCTTCTTTGAGTTCAGGCATTTTTCCAGCAGCATGGAAGCAGGCTTTTCTACTGCCAATCCTCAAGAAAACGGACGCCGACCCTGCAGAGTATAAAAACGTCAGACCTATCTCTCTTCTGCCGGCTCCGGCGAAAATTCTCGAACAGATAGTCCAGAGTCAACTTTCGGAATTCCTGGAATCTAACAATCGATTCCACGACGCCCAATCCGGCTTTAGAGCAGGCTATAGTACAGAGACTGCACTCTTAGAAGTGTCAGAGAGTGTTCGTGAGACTATTGAACAGGGCAACGCAGCAATGCTTGTGCTGCTGGACCTGTCTGCGGCCTTCGACACTGTGGCCCATCCGATTCTCCTGGAGAAACTAAAACACTTGGGAATTCAGGGCACGGCCCTGTCCTGGATCCGGTCCTTCCTTGAGAACCGGTCACAACAAGTTTTTCTACGTCCCTTCATCTCTTCCCAGAAGTCCCTTGTTTGTGGGGTTCCCCAAGGATCAGCATTGAGTCCACTCCTTTTCAATGTATACCTTTCTCTGCTTGCAGCCTTGGTTGAATCCCTTGGGGTGAATGTGATCTTCTACGCTGATGATACCCAGCTTCTGTTCTCTTTTAAAGAACAATCGGAGGCTGCTTTTGTCAACTTTAGAAGGTGTCTGAGTAACATCTCGGCTTGGATGACCCAAAATTGTCTAAAGCTGAACTTGGAGAAAACTGAGGTGCTCTTCTTCAACCAACGGGCCTCTCCACCCTCTAAGCTCTGGTGGCCACAATAACTGAATCCCCCACCTGAGCCAGTAGACTCAGTGAGAAATGTGGGGTTCAGATTTGATAATGACCTTTCTTGTAAGTCCCAGATTCGGCAAGTCTCCTCCTCCTGCTTCGGGAAACTGCGAACCCTGAGGAAATTCCTCCACTTCCTCCCGTTGGACTGCAGGAGGACAGTAGTTCATGCCTTAATTACATCTCACCTAGACTGCGCTAATGGTCTCTACTTGGGACTTCCCGCATATCTGATCCACATACTGCAAATGATTCAGAATGCTGCGGCCAGACTGATTTGCAAGGTGCCTTACCGGCACTCCATCACTCCCCACCTGAGAAACCTTCACTGGCTGCCCGTCATCTGGAGAATAGAATTTAAGGCACTCACCCTGGCTTACAGAGCCACCAGGGGCCGAGGCCCGGCATGCTTGAGAGTCAGACTCCAACACTACCAACTTGACTGGGCCTTGCGATCTAACTACCTGAAGCTCCTCACCACTCCTCGCTTTCGCAAGGCGAGGGTAGGCGACAGAGCATCCGCGGTAAGGACCGCAAAACTTTGGAATGCCATGCCGCTCCCTCTCCGCCGGACTGAACCAGAACCAGCCTTCAGGCGAGCTCTAAAAACCTGGCTCTTCAACCGTTCCTAATCCTGTGTGTGCCCTGTGTGATTCGACTGCCTTAGCGCCGGGACACCTCCGTGGGAGGTAGCTGTGCGCTCTATAAATTTCTAAATAAATAAATTATAAAATACACTCAGAGGGCATCTTAGAGATGCCCCCTGAAAAACGACCAGCTTCTAGTGTTTTGGCTGACTTGTCCCTGTCAGCCAGCCACCACCAGACAGGTTTCTGACCTCATGGCGTGAGAGCGTTTGTGCTCTCGGAGGTCAGAAACAAAGCCTGGCCTGGGTGGAGGGGCTTCTCACTTCCCCCTAGCAGGAACAGCAACTCTTGGCAGTGATCTGCAAAGGCTCTCACTTGTGTTATGCTCATTTGGGCAGCTCCAACAAGTGGAGATTCCCGCACCCCTGTCCTAAACCCACTTTTTGGTGGCAGGGCAAGCAGGAAAATTAGTAAGCAGAGTAGGAGTGTCCACCACACCCTGGCACACTCCTAAGGTCGCCAGGAGCTGAGGTGAACCCATCTCTTGAAAATTCTCCATCTTGCTTTGGAGAATTATGCCCAACAGGAACATGGATGTGCCCCTCTATATAGGACCTCTAAATAGGACCGTTTGTAAAATTCTTACAGGCCACAAAAATCCTGCTTGCAAATTGTGACAATTTTTTTCTGCCCAGTAATTCTTACATTTGGCCCTTCTTGTTTTACCAGAGTACTTGAGATTAAGCTGGGGACAGAAGTCTCAGCTATCTGTATTTTGTACAAACAAAGTTAATGCTGGTGGCAAATGTACCATCATAAGGTCCTCTGTGGTATTTTGATATGCTTCATGAGCAGCAGCGGCCCTGAGGAGCGCCGCCCCACCCGCCCTGCCACCAGCCGCAAATAAAACGATAATAAAACGAGTTTCTAACCAGTTTTATCATCGTTTTATTTGAATCCCCCTGGACCCGCCCCCAGGACTCTGATGAGTCTTAGGGGCGGGTCCAGGGGGATGACACTGTGGTGAGGGAGTGCTAATGAACTCCCTTGTCCCTTCACTGCGCATGAAGTCTTTGGCCGGCTGTTTCAAGGCAGCCAAACACCTCATGCGCAGTGAAGCTTTCTCCAGCCCCAGCTGCATTGCTGGGGCTGGAGAAAGCAGGCACAGGCTACCAGTCTGCCTGGGAGCTCTAAGTTGTAGTGCTCAGGCCAATCCTGATGCTGCTTTCCTGCAGCGTCATGATTGGCTGCAGTGCAGTCTGGGAGCCTATCCCAGAAGCAGGAAGAGCGGGATGGAGCGGACGGCGGAGGCAGCAGTGATCAGGTAGGCTTTTTGTTTATTTTTTATTTTGTTCCCCCGTGTCGCCCCAGCCCCAGTTCCCTCCTCCGGCCCGCCCAACCCGTTTGGCAGAGGACGGGCTGCGCCTGTACATGCAATACATTTTTGTTCCTCGCCACGTTTTGTAGTAACCATCTAACTACACTCCTGCTTAGATGGGTCATAAATGATGCTCCTGAGTCCCTGCTGGGTTTGACAGAGGTGACAGTGTGACTTATGCATGGTAGCAAACCCGTTTTACCCTAGTCTAAAGATGATGCTAATCTTCAGTGCCCCAACCTGTTCTTGAATAAATCATCACAGTAGCTCTATCTACAGGAAACCGGCTAAGAGAAAGGGGGCGTGCTTAAGTTGTGCCGGTGATTGCTGGTCTTGGGCACCAGCACAGATTTTTGGGAACAAGGCTTATTTTATCAGATTTAGACCCACAGCAAGGGAGAGAAAGGCTGAAAAGGGAGAAGGAATGATGTAGAAAAAGATAGGAAAATAGTGACAAAGGGAGAAAGCAGGGATGTAAAGAACATGGAAGAGTGAACTAAAGAGACAGGAAGTGTAGAGTGGTCAACTATCCTGCTTACAACACAGGGACACTTGCACCATGGTGCAAGGGTGCCTGCATTGTCACTAGGCAGCACATTGTGCGCCAGCTCTAGGAAAAGACAGAAATGTGCAGTATAATGTTAAATACAGCCCATTCCTGCCCTTTCACGGTCACGCTGCGCAACGCAGCAAGGTGGCTTACTGCGCTGCGCTGTGTGATTTTCAGATAAATGTGCCCCTTATACGTTTTACAAATAAAACCCTGGGGCAGGCTGAGAGAAATTGAATGGGAACCTTGCTTCCTCACATTCCAAGGCTAACTTAAAGGTGAAGCCACATCTATGGGACAGCTGAAACTATCCATGGCTGTACTCGGTAAGAGAATGGAAAACTAAATTTAGTGAAAAAACACTTTTCTTTTTGGCAACCAAAAGCTGCTTCTCTGTTGCACAATACTCAACTGCTGTTTTTTGAGAGGTTCTCTGCACAGAAGTATCTTCTATTAGATTCTGGCACACCAGGTGTTGGCCCAGTTTCCTGGCAGGAGTTCCTGTGTCGAGTGCCAGGAAAGAAGCTGCTAAAACTTTGACATCTCCCTCCTGACCTGGAAAACCAATTCTGCCTGTCTCGGATAGCTCGCTACTCTGGGTTTCAGTGAGTGCTGTGGGGCTCGTGTCAGAGGGAAGAGGGGGCCTGGTAAGTAAATAAGGAGCCACAGGACGTCTCAGATTCAGAACCCTACTCAGGTTGTTGCTGAGTTAAACTCTACGCTGCATGGACTGGAAGGAGCTTGACTGTCGGTTTGATACAGGGGCTCATATAATTTTGACCAAAACCCCGACAAAGCAAATTAGAAAGCACTGTTGGAATGGTGTTTGGAAAAGGGCACACACTGCCCCTGGAAAGTCCACAGTATAAATCATGTGAAGCAAGTTCATCTCCTTGACAAGTGTTCTTGTTCCCCTTAAGAGCAGAGAGATGCGTTGAAAGAGAAACTGTGAGACACTGAGACATGCCATTCCAGACATCTACCCTCTACCGTCCCTCCTATTTCGAGCCCACTTCCCTCATTCTTCCATATGCTCTCATTTTGTCTTGGCCAGTAGTAAGGCAGATCTATGACCCTTGTACCATTTGTGCTAGCACCTCATTGTGCTTAGCATCCATGGTCACCATTTGGTGAATCAGTGTAAGTAAGTACATTTTATGGGTTTTAATAAAACCATGTACAATAAAAATGACCCTATATGTCATCAAGGAGCTTAATAACACTATTTCTCATTATTTCTCCTCTCATAAATATTATTGGCTAATTCAAGATATTTCATGATGTGTCTGACTATTTTTGAGAGCTTCCCTCAAAACAATATAAAGTTGGAAGGGTCACGGAGCGTTTCACCGCGCTCGCAGCATTTTATTACCGTTTTATGATAAAATTGAAACTGGATGTAATTTTAACGTTCTTTTAAAAAAATCTGTGGGGTGAATTTGAAATTGTGTTGTGCGCGCACCTACCTGCACTCTGCACTTTGGGTAGGGGCACACCTCTGCTCTCCTCACGCTGTAATCCGGGGTTGACAACTAGAGACACCATTTTGACAGTGCGTGCTCTAGTTGCTAAGGGGGCCGGACTACAAATATGAGCGCTGCGCGAACGCCAGTACCTTAGCGGGCTGGAAGTGTCACGGAGCATTTCACTGCGCTCGCAGCATTTTATTACCGTTTTATGATAAAATTGAAACTGGATGTAATTTTAACGTTCTTTTAAAAAAATCTGTGGGTGAATTTGAAATTGTGTTGTGCGCGCACCTACCTGCACTCTGTACTTTGGGTAGGGGCACACCTCTGCTCTCCTCACGCTGTAATCCGGGGTTGACAACTAGAGACGCCATTTTGACAGTGCGTGCTCTAGATGCTAAGGGGGCCGGACTACAAATATGAGCGAACGCGCAGCGGACGCGCGCAGGGGGCACGCCGCTGGCGCGCCAAAGGCGTGCCTAAGCTAAGCCCGTCTGCGCCCGTCAGTGTCCCGGAAGCGGACAGCGCCAGTTACTCTGCCCGCTCCGCCTCCCAGTTCCGAGCTTCTCTTCAGTCCTACAGTCGGGCCGAGTTGTTTCTGCTCTGTCCCCCAAGCTGTAAGTGCTTTAGTTCTTGGGTGGTTTTAGACAATTTATCCACGGTATGTGAGATCTGTAACTTTCGCCTGTGCCCTAGAATTGCAGATGCTTCCTCCCCAGGTACCTCCCCCGTGGAAAACGGGGAGGGACTACACATCCTGGCAGCCTTGATCAATGCTCACTCGTTAGCCTGACACTCTCAGGATATTTGTGATCTTATCCTGGATGAGTCTCTACACTTTTTATTTATAACAGAGACTTGGCTTAATGAATTTTCCAACCCAGTTATTGAACTGGCCATTCCTGGGGGTATAAAGTGTCCCGGGCTGATCGCAAAACTGGAAGAGGTGGAGGCATAGAGGTGGTGTTCAGGGATAAGTGGCCCTTCCACCGGGGAGAGACCTTGAGTATTGGAGATGGGGAGGCATTGGACTTTTCCATTACCATTTCATCACATTTCACGCTGGGCGGAACACTGGTCTACAGACCCCCGGGTCCTGTAGGAGCTTTTCTTAAAGCCCTGGACGAGGTCATAATTCCCCGTGCTCTTCGCTTCTCCCATTTTTTATTCCTGGGGATCTCAATATTCATCTGGATTGTGCAGAGGCCAGGGAAACTCGGGAGTTCCTCGACTCTCTACATCTCGCCCAGCTCTCTCAATGGGTCAGTTTCCCCACGCATTGCAGAGGACATATCCTGGACCCGATATGTTCAAACTTCCCCATTTCTGTCAAAGTGCCCCTCCAAGTAACTTGGACCGATCACTGTGTGGTCCAATTTTCGTGGACCATAGAGAATCGTTATTCCTTAAACCGGCCTTGCCAAGGCAGACAGTCTCACAAAATTGACCCGGCCACTTTTAGGCTGACCCTGGCAGAGACTCGACCAGCCTTGGCCAAGGATCTGGGAGGAGCTTTGGAGAGTTTTACTAGATGAATTGCACAGGCGGTTGAGCACCTTTCTCCCCCACCACCTCCTAGGCGAGCCAGAGACTCCCCCTCGAAACCATGGTTTTCTAATTAGCTCAAAATGCAGGAACGTAACTGCAAAAAATTAGAACGCTGTTGGAGAGTAACATATTGTCCACTAGCAAAAGCGACATTAAGGAAAGCGCAGAAAGTGTACTATGCAGAGCGCATCGCTCATTCTAAAAACAATGCTAAAGAAATTTTCTCTATTGTGCAGAGCTTCTTGGCCCCCAGTGCTGAGTCTATTACTCTTCCTACCTCTACCGCCTGGTGTGGAAAACTGTCTAGTTTCTTCATTGACAAGATCCAGGCCATCCAGGCAAATTTTAGGATTAGTACCACCGCCCTAGCAGGGAATTATGCCCTTAAAGTTCCTACATCGAGCTCCCACATATCACCTTCCCTCACGGTCTTTTTACCTATTGCCCTGCAAGACTCTCTGTTAATTCTAAAATCACTCAAATCTGGCTCCCCGTCAGATCCTTGTCTGGCCAGGCTGTTAGCCTCAGTTGCTGAGGCAGTTAATCCAGAGGTCAATACACTGATTAATATGTCCTTGCAGACCGCTACTGTTCCTCTAGACTGGAAGCAGGTCAAACCTTTGCCTCTGCTGAAAAAGCCTTCTCTGGATCCTTCGATTCCAGCTAGCTACCGCCCTATCTCTCTTCTCCCAGCCGTGGCGAAAGTCTGTGAGAAGGCAGTTAACAAACAGCTTACCAGCTTTGTGGAAGGTTTTGGCTTGCTTCATCCAGCCCAATCGGGGTTCAGAGCCAATTATAGTACAGAGACGGCCCTTGTTGAAATCTCTGAAGCAATTAGAGAGTGTTTGGACGCTGGTGGCAGAGCGGCTCTGATTTTATTAGACCTCTCTGCGGCCTTTGACACCGTACCTCACTCCTTGCTATTGGCCCGTCTCTCAGATATTGGTATCACTGGATCTGCCTGGAACTGGTTTAAATTATTTCTGGAAGACAGATCGCTGCAGGTTTGGCTGCCCCCGTCCGCTTCTGCTCCACAAATTGTGTCCACTGGAGTGCCGCAGGGTTCTACCTTGAGTCCCCTCCTTTTTAATATATATGTCACCCCGCTGATCTATTTGGCGGAGGAGCTGGGCGCTAAAATAATCCCATATGCTGATGATACCCAGCTTCTATTTACATGGAGTAAAAATGATTCATCCCCTGCTAGGGCTAGAGCCTGCCTTACAGCCGTTTTTCAATGGCTCCTTGCTGCACAGCTCAAGTGCAATGAGGACAAGTCAGAAATCCTCTTGTATGGGACTTTTCCCTCGCAGTTTAAGGAATCGCTCTGGCCGGCTCAATATCCACTGCCCAACTCCAAAGGTCAGTCTGTTAAAAACCTAGGGATCTGGTTCAATGAAGATCTCCGGTTCACCACTCAGATCAAGAAGCTAGCGGGGCAATGCTTCGGCACCCTAAGATCACTTAGGAAATGTCTCCCTCTCCTGCCTAGGGCCGCCAAAGAAATGGTTACCCGCACCCTGATCCTTTCGCGCATCGATTACGCGAATGCTCTGTACATTGGCCTACCTGGGTACCAGCGGAGGAAACTGCAAGTAGTACAGAACACAGCAGCACGGTCTTTACTTAACATTCCAGGAAGATCTAGCATAAAGCAACATCTGCATGATCTTAACTGGCTTCCTGTGGCAGAAGGGTTAAGTTTAAAGCTCTTACTCTGGCACATGCAGCTCTGTACCAACTTGGCCCGGCATATCTTAGGAAATGGTTCAAGTTCTATGTGCCCCCAAGACAACTGCGCTCTGCGGCACAGCTCTTGGCAGTTATTCCTCGCTTCCGCCTTACGAGAATGGGTGGTAGCTCCCTGGCCTACAAGGCAGGGGTGGCCTGGAACTCACTTCCCCTAGACCTTCGCAGCGTCCAGGATCCAAAACTTTTCAGGAAACGGCTGAAAACTCTGCTTTTTGTGTCATTTTTCCGTTGACCCTCAGCCCCCATATAAGGTATCGCGCCGGGACACTCTTGAGTAGCCGTGCGCGCAATAAATGCAAATAACATAACATAACATAACATTGACAAATTGTGAGCCTCATTTATGAGGTTTTGCCGTAGGTCAGCCTGCAGGCCATCCTGCTGCCCTGCCCTATGGCAAAAGAAAAGGGCAGGAATGCGCCATTTCTATCAAATATGGCGCATTCCTGTTATTTCCCCCTGCGCCGGCGCACAATGGGCTGCAGTGTGGAGCAGTTTGGTCTGCTCTCCGGGCTGCTGGTAAACTGGCTAAAATCCAAGCTTTTTCCCATGGCACGGAGGGAGGACACACAGGTGCATCTGACGACCAAGCAATGGGAACCTCAGTGCTTGCTGTACCTGGGAGTCAAGATCTATCATAACAGAGTAGACTTGCTAGAGGGCAACGTGGGGCGAGCAATTAACTCCTTAAAATCCTCCATGGCCTTTTGGGGGACTTTGCCACTCTCAGTGATAGGAAGAATAGCCCTCATGAAAATTGTGGCTCCCCCTTGGCTCCTTTATTTTTTTGCCACACTTCCCCTGTGGATACCAGGAGCACAGTTCCAAGACCTGATAAACCTAAATACGGAGTTCATTTGGAGGACAGGATGCCGAAGAGTGGTGCTGACCACATTATAACGCCCGACAGCGGAAGGGGTCTTGCAGCCCCAATTTTGAGCTATATTACATAGCGGCTCAGCTGCAGTGGCTGATCCAGGGCCTTGCTGAAAGACGCAATCGGGACCGAACCCCTGGCCCCTTTGTACCACCGCTTCAGGAGCTCCTTCGAGTCCTCCTTCGAGTGAAGCGACATACCCGGGGTGATTCAGCGGAGTTCCGCACAGTGACTAGGTGTTGGGGTAGAGGACTACAGAGAATACGCAACAAGCTCCGGTACTCCTCGGAAACGCCACTTGATTTTCTACATGCACTTCTGCAAGGGGGAGACTGGCGGGGTCTGGCCCTGTGGGTGGGGCATGGGTGACGAAAGTGGGAGACCTGTATAGGGACTCTGAGCTGCTCCCTTTTGAGGACCTTAGAGAGGAATTCGACCTACTCCAGGGACAATTTCTTCTACATAGGGCACTCACGTTAGCGATGAGGAAACAGTGGGGAGGGGGAACCACTGAATCTGCTTCCTCTCAGAGCTGCCAAAATATATGGCACCCTCGGCGAGCGTTATTAAAACAGTATCATGCCTATATAGAGCTCTGCAAGCCGATGAGCAGCTACCCCTACATACACTGAAAACTAGATGGGAGGAGGACCTGGATACCCCGATAGGGACAACAGAATAGGATAAGATTATGGAAGGGACTCTGAAGAGCTCTAGAAACACGTGTTTCAAACTCATAAATTACTACGTACTACACCAGGCGTACCTTACACCTGAACGCATAGGCCGATACTTTCAGGTACCTAACACAGCTTGTCCCCGCTACGGGGAAGAAAGAGCCCATATCCTGCATATGTTCTGGGCGTGCCCCGCACAGCACGATTTCTGGGAGGAAGTCATACAGGCGACTGAAAACTGCATTGGGAAAGAGGTGCCACGCACCCAAAGACACTGCCTCCTGGGCTCGTTCCCCCACCCCTCCAAGACGAAAATAATGGGGAGATTTCAGGACTTGGCATACATTCTGGCCAAATGAGAGATAGCTCGGAACTGGAAGGCGACTAGCAGTTTGGCGAAGGGAGCTGATAAAGTGGGCAGGCTGTGAGGGAAGAGTCCTCCTACAACAGGTTCGCAGAGGGGCATAGGCAAAATAGAGGTTGCCTGAGCTTGGAATGCATTGGTAGATAGCCTAGTCAACCCAGAGCCGGATGCACTGATGAGTACCCCTGTGGGATCCCCATGCTGGTTTTATGACTACTAGTAGAGACCCTACCTGGTATCAGAACCTGCAGGATGTTTAATTAGAGCCGGCTACAGGTGTGGGACAGAGCGTCCCCCCAGACCACATGCCTAAAGGCATAGTTCATTTACCACTGGTATAACTGATTGATATGGAAGGAGTGGTGCTCAGACTCCCGGGGGAGGGGTAAGTTATGTTATTGTGTTCTCATGAAGACGACGCAGTACTGCCTCCTATGCTCCTATTTACTGAATCCTTCTGATGTACAGGAATTGCAATGTATACCTTGTTTATTTTTGGAAAACTCAATAAATTCTGTTAAAAAAAAAAAAAAAAAAACAATCGGCTGCCGTGCGCCAACGCAGGCACCTTTGCACCATGGTGCAAAGGTGCCTGCGTTGCGGGGATGATTATTTTTGTGCAGGAAGGGAAACCTTCCTGCACAAAAACAATCACAAGAGGCTTTTTCCTTCTTATATAGGTGCTGCAGAATGCAGCACACATAGAAAAAGGAAAAACGTGGCGAAATAAAGATATTTCTCCTCGTTGTGCCTCCCTTACGCCTCCCCAGGAGAGGCGTACGTTTTTGGCGCTGCCTCAGATTTACGGTTTCTCGTAAATCTGGGGCAGTGTCAAAAAGCCATGGATGTTGCTGGGAACGCCTCCAGCAACACCCATTGCACGCCCCTTTAACACAGAAAACTGTGTTAAAGGGAGCAATATTTACGAGGCAGCGTTAAGCCAAAAAATGTGACTTAGTGCTGCCTCGTAAATATGGAGCAGGCTCCTGCGCCACGGAACGTCACAAAAAGTCCCGTTCCAGCAGCGCACGGGGCCTCATAAATGAGGCCCTGTATTTCTACTGGATGGGAACTTGGTTTCAAATGTTTTCTCTATAGACAAGTAAACAGTATGTGCTCAATAGTCTCGTCGCAAGAGTTGCAAAACTGACGAAGAGGGAGTAGTCCTTAGTTAATTTTCTCCATGAGCTGTCAAATTGTACAAAAGGGAGATAAAAGAGTCTGAATCAATAAGAAAGATTTTTTATTTAAGGCGGTCTCTACATCGTGCTGCAACTGTGTATTTATTGTTTTTTCTATGACAATGATTTGCCAATGTCCAATAACAAACAATTGGTTTTGATTGCCTTTTTCATCATTAGTTTCCATTACGATCTGGTAAGTTTGTATAATGATGGAAGGTTATTGTCTAACAATAACTTTGTTATTTATACTTCAGATAATGCACGGTACTTATAATTTCTGATCAATTCTTCTATAATCATTGATTTTAAAGTGCACTTTTCTATAGAAAGGCAGTTGACAAAGTAATATCTTTGGTTGATACACATAGTTGACCTTAAAGGTCAATCTTAGCCAACTCTGTTGAGTTGATGTTCTTAAATTGGATAAACTCCAGATACAATTAAGAAATAATATTTCAAACCTTTCCATCTATTGCAGCTTCCAGATGAGTATTTAATGGAAATTATAGAAATTAAATTTGTGTTTTGCTGCTATTAGAGTTGGTCCTAATGCCGCCCTACATTTTATTAAAAATCCTTTAATAGCACCAGTGGTGTAAGATGTTTTACTGACCAGTTTTTTACAGAGTAATTTACATTATAAATCCTTATCTCATACAACTCCAAAGTATGTATAATGTAGGACATAATCGATCCTCGTAGTGCCCACAGCCCAATTGAACATTGGCTTAGTATATTTAAAACACATTACTATGGCCTTCTCATAATTAATTTACAATTTATTTTGAGTTATAGGTATGCCATCAGTTCAGTTGTTGCAATCCATTCTGTTTGGTGGAAAAATAAATCGTTAGTAAGCTAGATGAGATATTGGGTCAGTTGCTATCTTAGGGACAGCTCCGTTATTATGTTTTAATTCCTCTGGTAGGTCAGTTAAATAAAGGGTATATAAACACAGGACAAGGGAACCCTATAAGTCAGAAGGGACCAAGGGTAGCAGTATGTTATTAGAGACAACGGTCCCTTTCAAGAAAAAAATATAACCATTACCACAAAACTACAATCAGGGTTGGGTATATTACTGTTCAAATGGAAGGTATTTGTATTTATTCACATATTTAATAAACACGAAAAAACATAGAGTAACATGAAGTGAGCAGGAAGTGACGGGGTTCTGGAAATCAGCAGATTTCCTGACTTCAGGCATAAAACTGCAAGGTGACTTTGTGGTGATGAAAAAATAACAGTGGTCACAGTTAAAAGAAACATCTTGTACTCCACATAAATCATAAATAACGGTTGGAGTTAAGATGTGGTTGTCGACGACGTTTCGATCCCCAACAACGGTTATGGGATCATCATCAGGACTAGTGAATCAGAAAGCCTGAGAGGTTGCTTAGGGTCCAGGATGTGGACCGCAGGGTGGTATCTGGGAAAGGAATGATGTCCTACCCGTGGTAACGAAGCAGCAAGTGAACGCGCAGGCTTGGAATGATTGCGGAGGTCGATTGCGGGGGAGGTCAATGTCTCATCCCCAAAGGTGCCTGAACCGGCACCTTCGGACTAAGCTCATTGTGGCTGCTATGAGACCTCTCTTTGCTCGAACAGGAGCCACTCGAGAAGCACGCCGGGGATGAGACATCCGCAAAGTGCAAAAAAAACTCTGCCATGCTACGCGAAGCTCCGCGAGCGGTGGAGTGCGTTAGATAAATGCTGTTCGGGATGATTTTCAGTGCCAGATGCTTGTCCGCACTGTGCAATCATCGCGAATGGCACCATGCACAGCGCAAGCGGGCGCTGCTTCCTTTTCTGCAGCTCGAGTAGATTTTTACTCGAGCGGCAGCTTTCTCAACGTGAACGGACAGTTTCTCAATGCGAGCGGTCGCGAGCATACGCAACCACTTGCAATGAGAAATCTGACCGCCTGCGTTGAGAACTCTCGCGGGGAGGTTGATTTTTCACGCTCGCGATCGCCAACTTGATGTTAACGATTGCGAACGAGGAAAAATCTCACCGGGAGGTGGATTTTCCTTGCTCACGCTCACCAACTTGACGTTGACGAACGCGAGCGAGGAAAAAAACTCGTAACGCGGAGTGCGGAAAACTCCGCAAACTCCACGAGCGGAGCGGAGTTCACCGCCCAGACCTAATTTTTACTGAGCTACTAATTTCAAAATAATACCCCAGTCTATTAGCTCTTTGCTCTTGGCTAAAACAGTTGTCTGTAGTGCAGCTGGTATGGGTGAATTCTTTACCAGTCTTTTGATCTAAAGTAAATTGAATCCTTTTCAGATCTTATAAATTGACTGTATTTGTTGCTATTTAATAATATCAAAGATAGGATCAGACTTCTGCTCCAAAGAATCAGGTTTGGTAGTATTTTCATCAAATTGTTAACTAGATTTTTTAAAAATGTTCCTAGTTCTGTTTCAGAGTTCTTTTACTTATATATGGCTGAAAAACTTCAGCCTGTTCAACTCTTATTGATGTTACAGTAGTAGGGCTAGTAATTGTGTCTTGATTTTTCCTGGTAGCTCTATGGTTAGGTATTTTGTCAGTGCCAGCATTTTAAAATCTTTCTTTGTAGCAGTCGCCTTGTTTGAAGCACACTCTCTGTTTTTAAATATAATCAGGTTATCCACCTTAGAAATACTTGGCAGTTGTAGTTGTAGTTCCTGCTTTTTCATTTGATCTATACTATAATTTTTTGACTGTTTATTCGTAATAAGATAGGGTGGTATATTAGGATCACTAAACATGGCCACTAATTTATGAGGTGAAAGTTGTTAGTAAGTCGATGACATTGTCTATTCGTAAACGTTGTTGGAATTTGGGGACAAAGGTTTCCTTAAATTCACCTAATTTGTTATTTTGCTTAAGAGATGCCTTAAGGGCTTGGGTGTTTAAAGAAATGTCCTTCATTAATGTCGAGAACAATTATGCAATTACCTTATCTGATATCCTTATCAAAGTGTTGCTTATTGCACTCATTCTCACACTGCTTCTAATACTGGGTATGTAGGAGGAAACGTGAGCATCACCCAGGATGTTAGCAGCTTCCTTTGTAGATGTTTTGATTAACGTTGTATGAAATAGAGGTACTGGTGCTTCACGAGTCTGAGTATTTATGTCCAGTTCATTCATTAAGTTTGTATCATCTAGGGAGTTACCCATGTATATATAATTGTTAATAGCATTTTATTTATTTATTTTGATAGCGTGAACTTGAGCCTTACAGGTATTGGAGTGCTTTACAAATTTACAGAGGGCAGCACAGTGATAACAATAAAATCATATATGAAGAAGAAGAAAAGTATAGGATATAGGTTGTGTCCAGAAAAGGCATGGTACACTTTACAATGTTCAGGGAGCAGAGGGGATAAATCAACAAAAGCCAAAATATCATAGTCAAGAAAACTGTAGGATCAGGCAGTGTCAAGAAACAGGAAGGTAGAGTCAGGACTGATATGTCGAAAACACTGAAGTCGCCGGTGAGAAGTAGTCATGAGTGTGATTGAGGAAAGTAGGGTATCTTAGTATCTAGGGAAGAAATTAGTTTATAAGGGGGAGTACTTTGACTTCTTTCTTGAAGGAAATAGTTGAGGGATTCATTCTGTCTTCAGGGGGCAAGGTGTTCCAAATTCTTGGGACCTACCCAGAGAAAGATCAGTTGTAAGTTTTCTTCTTGTAGAATCTCTGTGGTTTCAGAAGAAAGGTGGTGGAGCTTCTGGATGATCTGGAGCCGCCAGAAACTCCGAGTTTCTGAGCAAGATACCTAGGGGTTTTGAAAGGAGGGCTTTATGTGCAATGCAGGCAATTTTTTGCGTGGCTTTTCATGGCCTTGTAAATATGTGCCCCTTTCACGCAGAACATTGCATGAAAGGGGAGTTACATGGGTGTTGCCGTGGGTGTTCCCACCCAACACCCATGGAATCTGAAACATCCCCAGATTTACGAGAAATCGTTAACCTGGGAATGCGTCAGATTCTAATGCTACCCCAGGGGTGGCGTTAGGAGGCGCAACGAGGAAAAATATCCTTATTTCTTCCCGTTTTTTCCCCTTTCTATGTGTGCTGCATTCTGCAGCACACATAAAAAGAGGAAAACACCTCTTGGGATTGTTTTCGTGGAGGAAGGTGTCCCTTCCTGCATAAAAACAATTACCCCTACAATGCAAACACCCTTGCACCATGGCGCAAGGTTGCCTACATTGTTGCATGGCAGCCCATCGTGCGCCAGCGCAGGGGAAAAGAACAGGAATGCGCCATATCTCATAGATACAGCACATTCCTGCCCTTTTCTTTTGACGCAGGGCAGCGCAGCAAGATTCTTTGGGCCACTGCCCTGCGCCAAAACCATGTAAATGAGGCCCTCAGTATGACTTATACCATGGGCATCTTTAATTCGACAATGCAGAATTAGGATTTTAAGTAATTTGCAATAGATCAATTATGGAATCAAGAATAACATCTGGAACTCGGTGTTAGCATACCACTTTCCACGTATTATCCCTTCATTCTGGGGCTTTTGTGCTGACAAATTCCTCCAGGCTAGACCTGAAGGATTAGCCTAACAGTATTTCTATTATTTTGCTTTTTCATTAAATGGGTTTTCAGCTATTTCAAAATGGGTTTCTCTTATTTTATCTGCGGCTTTACGTACTATACTGTCCAACAAAGTAAATTCAAGTCCAAAGAAGGGAATACTTTCTCCTTTCAGGGTCCGTCCTTCTCCAATTCGTATGAGCTTCATCAGAAATCCTCTTTAAACATCTTTAAAATGCTCTAAAGTTACTTATTCTAGAACATGTTTAAGATACACGCAACAAAACCCTCCTCCTTCTGTTTGTATTATAAATGTAATCATAAGTAAGTCAGTCAAGTTGTGGGTGTAGTTTAAGAAGCAGAAGCTAGATCTGTGGCGTGGCAACCCCGAGGCGGGCGGGTCACCCGTGATATGACACTCGCCTTGGTACCAAGGCTTGGAAGAAGGCCTGTCTGTGGGGGCAGGTGCATAATGCTCTCCACAAACAGAAAATGGCGGTAGGTTATTTTAGCTTAGGTAGGTAACTCGATATTTCTATAGCACACTACTCCTGCGGGTGGGTATGACTTTGCAGTATTGTGGATTGTTTCGGATAGGACGTGGGGTGTATTGTGCTCTTACAATTCAGGCTTGAGTCTGGTTAGCAAAGCTCTGTTTAGACGGCCTGCCCTTCTCCTTATCTTTGTCTCTCATTCTCAATTTCCGTGAATTCTTCTTCTTCCCTGTTCTTATGTTTCCTGTCTGTCCCTGTGTCCCCCAGTCGTAGCATGCTCTGTCCTTTCATGTCCCTGCCCAGATCCTGCTGGTCGTTTTAAAAACAAGTGCCAAGGAAGGAGGAGAAGTGACTAGAAGACTTTGTGAGAGCTGACAGAACATTTGGAGGTGAGGAGCAAGATGGACCGGCCCTCTATGGGGTGGAAGAGGTGAGGGAGGGATGTCAGTTCACATTTTTCAGTATTTGTAAATTTTAAGTTTTATTTATATTTGTTCGTGTTCTCTTTGGACTCCACTCATTCAGTACATTTTTTCCTCCCTGACTATAGTTTCATTATGTATGCCATAATTTCATGTTCTTTTCTTTTTCCATAGCTCTTAAAGGTTGAACATACCCTGTCAAGGCCCTGCTTTATTAATTTACCTATTCCAGAATAATGCCACTAGAACAGTGAAAAGTAATCATTACAGTGAAGAATATGGTTGTGAGATGGGAAACCAGAAATCATATTTTAGGCCAACTCAAACATAATAGACATATACTCATTGAGGTTGCTTTGCACATCCGAAATCCTCCGGCAACTCTAAGATTTCTTGATGTTGCAAACATATTCATAGTACAAAAAATCTTGGAATTAGAGGGGAGAAAGGAAGACAGCATGTTGGGTAGGAAGAAAGAGAGTATTAGGGAACAAATTATTGGGGACTCCACTAAACCCTCCTCTGCTACTGGGAGGGGACTTGCTGCCTGCGATTTGCGATTCCCGCCTTTCTCGCCTCCAAGCGCCATATAGCAGGGCACCAACTCTTTCATTGCGGGACTCCACTAGACCCCCCGCAAGACCACAACTCCCAGCAGCCTCCGCCACTAAGAGGGGACTTGTTGCCTGCTTTTCCCACTTTTCCTGCCTCCAAGCGCCATATAGCAGGGCACCAAGTCCTGCATTGCGGGACGCACGCGAGCTGAGCCATTGCAAAGCCCGGGTCAAGGGTGGGTCTGTCTGCGCCCATCAGAGCCCGAAGGGGGCTGAGCTGGGACACCCCCTTTTGTCGCAGTTCAGGTAAGTCGCCCGCCTCCTTCGCCTTATTGCTCACCCCTGTCCTGCCCCCACGCTCAGCATCTGTTCTCTGCCCTTTCAGCATTGCTCTCTCTTGGCAGCTAGCTGCCCTGCAGCGCCCGGCCCCTGGCAGTCTTGGTCCGCAAGGCGTGCCTTTCTCTGTCTACCCACCCTTCGCCTGGGCCGGCCAAGCCGCTTTTTGCCCCCTGTCCTGCCTCTTGCCCTGCAGCATCGCCGGTTCCCTTCTTAACTAACCCTACGGCCAGTTGCCCCCGCTCTTTCGCCTCGTGCTCCATGTTGCCCATGGCTGTTACCTACCCCGGCTGAGGCTTCTGCCACTCCGTCCCTCACCCCAGCACCTGCTTCCCTCTGGAATGGAGACCACTGCATGATCACGCAGCAGACAAACACAGATCACCTGGATCACGCCCAACGCAAGGAACCCAATCCCTACATACCACCACATCTTCACCTCGGACAAACTTTGAGCCCTGAACCTCAGACACCAGGACAACAACAACTGCGCCCATGTCTCCCCCAGGGCCACCAACGGCCCTTTTTTCTGCTGGAACTGCCACTTCACCTGCTTCTCCGAGGATACCACTCACGCCACTCCCATCAGCCACACCACGTCACACACACCCACCAATAAGGCCGACACCAATACCTCTGGAAAAAACAACTGGTTGCTGATCCACACTCTCTCTCAGACAACACACCACGGAAATCTGAGACACCATCACGACCCACGCCCGATGCTCTCTTCATCACAGAGACCTGGCTGAACACCACATCTAATCCAGACATCGCCACAGCCACCCCAGCAAATACAAGATCGCGCACTCGGAGCAATCCAACAGAAACGGCAGAGGCATCCCCATAATCTACAAAGAGAACATCGAATGCTCAACCACCACAGACGACTCCACCCCCTTCATGTAGCACCTCAACTTCCAACTCCGAATTAACAGCAAAACCACCATCAGAGGCACCCTCACCTACAGACCTCCAGGTGCCCCCCCTGCCTACTGCAACACCATCCCCAAATTTATCGCCCTTATCACAATCGACTCAAACCTGTACATCTTCGTAGGAGATCTCTACTTCCACATTGAGAACACCGCCAATGCCAACACGGCCGACCGCCTAGAAAGTATGGCCAACCTTGAACTCAAACAGCTGGTCACCGACCCCAACCACATTGCAGGACACACGCTCGACCCTATCTTCTCAACCAGCAACACAGCAAAATACACCCACACCAAGGAGCTCACCTCGACCGACCACCACTGCATCCATTTCGTCATCTCGGAACCTCCCAACACCCCCGCCTCCACCGCCAGCGAAACATGGCACTGCTGGCCAAAGGAATCAGATAAATGATGGATCAATGCCCTCACCTCCCGGCTACCCACCACCACTGAAGACACAGAACAAGCGGCGGACCACTTCGAGGAATGGATCACGGCAAGCACCGACGAAGTCGCACCGAAGAAACTCACCAACCCCAAGAAACAAATACGACACCCCAACTGGTTCACGGCAGAACTGAAAACCCAGAAACAAGACTCAAGATAGAAGGAAAGAAGATGACGTGTCAGTAAGACCCTCAAGGACCAAAAACACTTCAAAAATACCCTCAACCGATACCACCACCTCCTGAAAAATAGCAAGAAGACCTCCCTAGCCACCCGCATCAAGGACAGCTCCAACAAGAGTAAGGAACTCTTCAACATAGTCAAGGAGTTCACCAACCGCTCAGCAATCGAAAACATCACATCCTCACACGCTCTCCGTTACACCTTTGCAGACTTCTTCCACAATAAAATCAACTCCTTCTACTAAGACTTCCAGCTGAGGATAGCATTAACCTCCTTACACCAATCGAAGCTCACCCACACCAGCTCACCTCGTCGAACACCCTCATTGAGAAAGGAATGGCATCCATCATGGGACCCATCCACTATGGAGCTCCAACAGACCCCTGCCCCCACTACACTTTCAACCTCGGCAGTCAACCCATCAGCAAAGAACTCACCAACGTCCTCAACCCCTCAAACACCACAGCCCATTCCCCCAGAAATGAAAACACACCAATGTGAAGCCATTGCTGAAAAAGTCATCTGCATACCCAGGAGAACCTAAGAACTACTTGACCCATCTCCCTGCTCCCCTTCCCAGTCCAGGTCATCATGAAAGCCATCAACATCTAGCTCACTAGACATCTTGAGAACCACAACTTTATGCCACTTCCAATCCGGCTTCAGTGCATACCACAGCACAGAAACAGCTCTAGTCGCAGCCACGGACGACATCAGAATGCTGCCAGACAATGGAGAAACTGCAGCCCTCATCTTCCTCGACCTCTCAGCCGCTTTCGAGACCGTATCTCACCACACACTGATCAACAGACTCCATTAGATAGGAAACCAAGGAGCAGCCCTCAAATGGATCGCATCCTACCTCACGGGAAGAACACAGAAGATCATACTCCCTCCTTAGGAACATCACCTGCAGTGTACCTCAAGGCTCATCCCTCAGCCCAACCCTCTTCAACTTATACATGACAGCCATTGCCAACATTGTCAAGAGCTACGGACTCAACATCATCTCCTACGCCCACGACACTCAACTCATCCTCTCCCTCACAAACGACCCAACGACCATCAAGGGCAAGTTCCAACATTGCATGAAAGACGTGACCTTCTGGATGAACAACAACTGTCTCAACTTCAACACCGTAAAGACAGAAGTACTTATCTTCGGGAAAGGCAAGGACACCCTCTGGAACAAAGAATGGTGGCCACCCAAGCTGGGCCCAACCACCAAACCAATCGAACCTCAGCATCATCCTCGACATTCAGCAATCAATGAAGAAGCAGGTCAGCATCGTCTCCTCCGCCTGCTTCCTCACCTTCCGAATGCTCAGGAAGGTCTTCAGATGGCTCCTACCCAACACTAGGCAAACAGTCATGCAAGCGCTCATCACCAGCAGACTCGACTACGGAAACTCCCTCTACGTAGAAATCACCACCAAACTCATGAGGAAACTTCAGACTATCCAGAACACAGCAGCCAGATTCATCCTCGACCTCCCCAGACAGATGCACATCACCCCTCACCTCAGGAAACTCCACTGTCTACCAGTTCTGAAGAGATGCCAGTTCGAGCTGCTAACCCACACCTACAAGGCACTACACAATGAAGGACTGGTGTACCTCAACCAATGAGTGAATTTCCACCAAACTACCAGGAAACTTTGTTCCGAATCCCTCCCCCCAGCAGCCACCCGACGCATCCACTGGACGATCAGTGGAGGCCGCTCCTTCTCCTGGCGGCTAGGCCTGGAAAAACCTCCCCCTACACCTCAGAGCCTCACCATCGCTCCAGCAGTTCAGGAAGGACCTCAAGACCTGGATGTTCAACCAATAGGAAAACAGGCAGCTTGATCCCACAGCTCCTGAAGACCCTCACGGGTGAAGCAGCTACACTCTACAAATCCTGATTAATTGATTGATGGGCCACATGTACAAACGTTTGAAATTGTGAGTTCCTAATTGCGATTCCATGCGAATCGCAAATAGGAAAACGCAATTTCAAATGTATGAAACTCTTTAGAGTTTCATTTGCGATTCCCAGTGGGTCGTAAATAGACCCACCTCATTAATATTCATGAGGTAGGTTGCAATTTCTGACCCATTGAGAATCGCTAAAAACACAGGGATGGTGGCCTGCTGGGAACAGCAGAACATCATGTCTGTGTTTGCTTTTAAATAAAGCAATTTTTTTTTTTAAATTGCAGCCCGTTTTCCTTAAAGGAAAATGGGATGCGTTCAAAAATAAAAATAAAACGTTTTGGTTTAATTTTTTAGGCGTAGGCAGTGGTACGTGGTACCACTGCCTGCAAACGTTTTCGCATACAATCACAAAGGGGAAAGCGGACCCCTTCCCGTTTGTGAATGGGCTACCATAAAATTGAATATGGTGGTAAAAAGCTAATGCTTTGCAACCCTTTTCAGGTTGCAAGACATTCATACATATCCTTGCGATTCGTTATTAGGGAGGTACAAGTTACTGAATTCCAATTTGGACTTTGTACATCCCAAAATGCATATTTCCTGTCGCAAATGGCCCGATTCTGCGAATTGGGCCATTTGAAACAGGAAAATTGCTTCGTACATGTGGCCCTATGTCACCCACACCATGCCACATCTCTGCAGTGGCCAGAAGAACACAAATTTACGCTCTGATTTCAGCAGGTCAAATGTAACAAAGTTTCTCGTTCATTTATGGTCACTTCTGGCATTAGAGAAATTGACGTGGGAACTGCATGATATGGGGAGTACATATGAATGTATATGGTGTCTACTGGTAGAATATCTATTGGGCGGAGGAAGAGTCACTGAGTTGCAAGAGATAATTGAGGTCTTTGAAATTAACTAGTTAACCTGAAGGCCGGTTATATATTGTACAAATGTATGTGTTAATCTTGCTGCTTCAGCGAAAGCTATATGCAATAATTTGAATGTGTTTGATTATAACTCTCTTGACACCAATTAGAGGTTTGTTTTAGGGGGGATGTTTTTCTTGTTTTCTCATGATCAAGAACGTTATCCCTGTTAAATCTGCAAAAAGCAATAAAATACAGTTGAAAGAAGGTTTCTCGCTCAAGAATCATACTATTCCTTAACTTATGACATTTTAATATTTTAATAGCAGCTTGCGCTAGATTTACAATTCTCGCCTTTTTAATAGTTTTTATTGGTTTTTAACAAACAAGCTAACAGTAGCATCCATGAAAGACGGCACATTTTTTGAATCAGGTAAAACAGTTTCATCGCAGTGAAAGCCACGTATTGATCGGTGATCAATAAGCCTTAATCAATAATTCCTACACCACTTGGATTCTGGGTAGGGGGTCTGAATGAGGAGGCAAATTGCAGCCGCAGGAGTCCTTTTGCGGTGGTACCATCTCTTCCCTGTGAAAATCATTATTCAGTCATCTCTCTCCAGTCGTGCCTGCTAACCCTCGCGATGCGGCTCTCTTCCGATATTTACAATTCTCTTCGAACCCACCTCCATAGGTTGAGCGAAGAGCCAGAGTTCTGAAAACAGTGTTTTTGTGCACCTTCCTGCACACAAACATTCCTGAGAGGAGTTTTCCTCTTTCTAAGTGTGCTGCAAAATGCAGCACACATAGAAAGAGGAAATAATGAGGAGGAATATTAATATTTCTCCTCGTTATGTCTCCCCGGAGGAAGCGTACACTTTTGACACATTCCCAGGTTTACAGATCCTTGTAAATCTGGGAATGCGTCAAATACAATGGGTGTTGCATGGGAAAACCCACCGCAATGCCCATGGAATGCCCCCCTGACGCAGTGTAAGGCAACGCAGCGACTTGTGCTGTGTTGCCTTACCCCATATTTATGAGGTACACATTGAAAGAGGAAAAGAATAAGAGAAATGAAGATATTTCTCCTCGTAACGCCTCCACTGGGAAGGCATACGATTTTGCCACATTTCCAGGTTTACAAGTCCTTCTAAATCTGTGAATGTGTCAAAATCCATGGGAGTTGCATGGTAACACCCACGGAAATGCCCATGGAACACTTACCCAGGGCAGAGTAATGCAATGCAGCGATTTGAGCTGCGTTGCCTCACTCCAGATTTATGAAGCCACTCAGAGCCACGCAAAGTGGCTTGCGTGGCTTCATAAATCTGTCATAGAGGTTTGTGTTGTGCATGTACCATGTTGCGTGGTGCAAGCATGACACAAACATGTGATAAATATGCCCCACTTTTTCAAAGAGAAAGCAATTATGTCATTAACAGCAGTTCGCAATTGCATCACAACCTGTCTCCAGTGCTCTATCAAAACTGAGCATGAGCAAATCATATGTAAGAAATGTGCTTCCTGAGGTGACATCTTGGACAGCTATTGGTTGTGGGATGCATACATTCTTTGTATAACCTCAGGGTAGTAGTAAGGTAGTCTCTTTGTAAGAACTTGAATTGGTGCAATGAAATTGAGTATCATCACAGTCTCATAATGGATAAGCATCGTGTGCCACTCAGCATCCGATATTTGCCCTCCGTTGTCTCTCTTCCATTTATCTCAAGCCAGCAGATGTGTCGCAGGGTAGTCCCTGCAAAGTCAACATACAATATAGCATAGATATTAGTCTACCACCCTTAAGTTTTAAATAAAGCTCTAATACTGTACTAGAGAGAGGTGGTCACCCAGGGACAACCTCAGACATACTTCAAGCAGCCCAAACCAGCCTAGCATACACCAGAAACTACTTGGCTGATCTTCAAACTGACTTTTAGATTCTTCAAAGGCGGAAAATGTATCTCCATTATGTATGTCTTCCCATGAACTGACATCCACCTTTGGTCCACTGAGTGACACTTGCCTCTCGCTGTATTTATTTAAGGGTTTTATAGAGCGCCTGAATCACTCCCGAAGGGGTATCTCTGTAGCCCAGAGAACTGTCAGGCTTCTTTGAAAATGGTGCAATCTTCTACATCCTTCACAGCCCACAAGCTGAAGAGAGACATTGAAGATGTCCACTATGTCACCCCGTGATCAGATTCTCCAGGAGACATAAACAGAAACCTGAAAGATGCACTTTCATGGCAACTAGCCAACAAAGCTGTCTCCTCGGTTGTGCAGATCAAACATAACCAAATGTTGTGGCTGGGATGCCAGATAATAGCATTCAAAACCTTTGAGGGCAAGTCCTAGCCTCTCACAAGGAAACTTAAGAGCTGTTACCTTTCTTCTTGATGGGAATCAACTCATATCCAGGAGGTTGACATGCAGCCAATATTGTTGAATAATGATCCAATTTAACAGTCACATCATATCATGGAATATAAAAGACATTGAGGGGGTAACACCATTTAAGTCAATCCTACATCTCTCATCAGTGACAACTACAATGTTGTCAAGGAGATTCCATAATGCACAATGTCCACAAACCGATTGATATTCAGGTGTCACAGCAGGTCCAACTCTGGTAGGTCTCTTGCCTTATCGCAAGCCAGTGCTCCAAGGCGGGAGAGTGGTGGCTTAGCCCAATTGGTTGAGATGCCTGACGGGTTTCTATGTTTATCCAATATTTGAAGCATGTGCTGCATAGTACTCTCAGGGTTGTCACAGGCCACTGTATCTCAAACATCAGGAGCTATAAATCCTTCACCTCTTTGGCATCAAGGGCATCATTGGAGAAGGGGAGTTTTGAGGCCACCACGAGCAGACAGGTAGGTGTTGAAATGTTGCAACAAACAGGAGCCAGAATGTAAATGCACCTCTGGGATAGGGGTTTGCTAGCCATATGCATGGTTGTAGTATCAACATATATGGGGGGTATTCTACTAGGAATAATTCATAAATATAATCTTACAAAAGTATTGTGGAGAAAATCGACTACCACAACATGGTGGAAGTACGATGTATATGTAAACAACCTCCACATAGTTGCGCTCAAAACAGGATTGACATTCACCAATAACCTTCAGCTGTGGGTTTCAAGTGAAACAGAACTCCTAAATCCGTAAAGCGCGAACTACTCACCCTTAGGGGTCTCAAGGCGCTGGGGGCCGTCGTGGAAATTAAGTGAGCTATTGCCCAGAGTCACACGGTGCTGAGCTGAGCTGCCGCCGGAGCAGGGGATCGAACCGTGAACCCTGTGCTCCGAAGTCAGCTGCCCTGGCCGCTGCACCACACCTCTCCACTCAGTAGCCCTCCCAGTGAATTCTGGCCAATGTGGTCCGTTCTTGCACAGCTGCAGTTCCTCCAGTGAAGAAAAGATTGATAACAATACATTTCTTCCAACATTTCATTTTCTTAGGCCCTGACACGTGTTTCGCTTTTCATGATCTCTTTGGTGGAGCTTAGCAGATACTAAGTACATAACACTTAAAGACGAGTGCCTTCTTAACTGTTCATCAAACACCATGCTAGTGCAAAGATCATCTCCCTCTGGTGCATAGCCTCTGTAAACCAGTTTGGCACTCGGCAAAGCCACTGAAGAACTCATGAATGAAACACGTTTTACTATTCTTAAGTCTGCATGTATGTACAATGTCGATATACATATATCCACATATATCTTCATAGTACATAGATTTGGAGTTAAAAATAGTAAATCTATATTGACTGTTATAATTTTGTAGAGTTGTGCTGACAGTACTTGTACAGAGGTCATTGTTTGTGTGTGTGGATTATTTGCTACCAACTGCTTCTGTTTCTGAGGAGTGGTATTGCTCCTAGTTTGAAGACTAGTGGCAATGTCCACTCCTTAGAATTTAAAACAGTTAGAAGCAAAATCCTCTTGTCCCTGCCCCTTTCATGACACCCATACAACTATACATAATTTATCTATATAGAGTTGTGCTGGCAGTACTTGTATAGAAGTGGTTGACATTGTTGACATGCATCCCTGCATCAAAAATAGCATTAAGGACGTTTGTCATGACCATAGACCAGGGTGCTCCAAAGTCGGTCCTGGAGAGCCTGATCCATGGCAGATTTTTTAGATAACTTCATTTATCTAAATGGGGATATGCTAAAAGTATGGCATGGATCCGGCCCTCCAGGATTGACTTTGGAGAACCTGGCCATAGACTACCAGGATAGCACTTCCTCAAGGGCATGTATTTCACAATTTCACATACATAACTCCAGGTATTGCCTGCTGAGCTGTCCATATTCATATGCAAAAGGGCATATGCCCTGCATGTGTTATACCCATGATGTGACATCTGATAATATATGACAGGCATAGGTCTTCCACAACTCGAGCCATAGCGTCTAGGCCAGAGACCTTCCTCTAGCCGTGCGCCATCTCTCTACATCACTGCTATTAACAGTGATACACATCATTTAGGGAGCACTGTGAGTTTGTGAGAAAGACCATGTCCTGGCCAAAGACATCTATCAGCGCGTTCAGGACCAGTTGAGAATCTTACAGATAGCATATCTGAAAAGCCTGCTGCATGCTGGTTGGGGATAATAGCAAATAATTCCAGTAAAGCAACAGCATCAGGAGGGCTATAGCAGAGGCGGTTACAATGTTAGGGTCCAAAGTATCCACAATGGACACTAGGATATTGCGAGAAACAGCGTTTACAACGCTGCCATTACATTGCGTTACTTTTACAATGCGGTCGTTGCTATTAGAACGCGATACCTTCACATCGCAAGTCATTAGATCGACTTGCTGTAGGGGGCGCTCTAACCTAAGGAATAGTATAATTTACTATTCCAACACCTTCCCTACTGTTGCGCAGGCTGGAGTTGGAATAGTAAATTATACTATTCCTAAGTCCAGCGCGCTCCTACAGCAAGTCGATCTAATGACTTGCGATGGTAGATCATCGCGTTCTAACAACGCGGTCGTTGTAACGACCGCGTTGTAATAGAACGCGATGTAATAGCATGCGTTGTAACATGCTATATTCGGATATTGCATATGGTGTCCCTGTCCAGGTGATAGTTAGTCAGGAGGACCTGGACCTCTGACATGTTGCTAGAGTTCAGTTTGTTCTGTGGCTTCTGGCCCTTTTTGCTACATCTTTGGACAGGCATTTGAATTTGGCAGCCTGGTCGTCTTCCTCCTGCTGCAATGGGAATTTGGCTCATCAGGGTGATCTGGCAAAGTATGGAAAAATGTCTGAGCATATGCACGTCCATGGTGGCAGTCTTAAATATATGTGAGCAAGGACTGCTTCTCAGTCATGTGTGCTTTGTTTGAATAACTCATTAGGTGTTCCTCATTGTGTTCATGGCACTGTTGTTCAAATAATTAAAATGTATTTCCTGGGCCTGTTGGGTCCTATTTGCAGGTTTTCTACTTGTTATATTGTGTTTCTTGCCATTTGCTACCTGATTTATGGTGGAGAAGGCTTTCACATATAACTTTTGCTTATTTCTAGTCAGGCAGGTGTCTTACAATTGTTGGGAATTGTATGCATGCGATTTTAAAGCATGGAGTATTTATCATGTGTGATTAACTTTGCATGTAGTAAATTTCATCTGGTGTCAGAACTGTAGGGGTGGGTGTAATTTGCGGAGTACTACTACGAAGTTGAACAAAAACTTTGCTCTGTTTCATTGGACTCCCAATTAATAAAACAGAAACCTCATATACTTTGGCATTGAAATTATTACATCAAGCTGCAGTTCCACTAGTCGTTACTAGGTATCCCTCACGAGTCAAATGCAAAAGCATTTGACTTGAGGGACACCTAGCAACGACTAGTTGAACTGCTGCTTGATGTAATAATTTCAATGCTTTTGCATTTGACTCGTGAGGGACACCTAGTAACGACTAGTTGAACTGCAGTTCTTTGTAGAATTATTTTGATATTGGATACTATAATATTCACTGCCCACTTCTAATCTCGTCCCATAATGCTTTGCAGGGCCTTTGATTGGGATTGTATTTTTGCCCATAACTGTGCTTGGGGTGGTCCTAAGAGGATGGGACCACCACTGAATCGTTCAGCATGATATGCTCTTTGTGTTCAAGGCATCTGCTTGGTCCTCCCCCTAGGTTAGGGGGGACCCCAAAATCATCACCTCTCTCATTGCCTGATATTGTTCATTTTCAAAGTTCACTTTTGTGAATTGGTTATATGCTTTTAAGCATGTAAAGTTGCTTTATCAAAGCACAGAAGCCCATCTCACTATGAGGGCTTAAGGTTTCTACTGAGGTGTCAGGCAATCGGTGAAGAATCCTGACAAATGTTCCTTTTTATATCATTTAAGACAGCAGTTCTTACCAATTTTAACTTCTGTGGACCGCACTAAATCATTATTGGAAGCCAGAGACAAAAATACAGAAACACATCTTCATCAAGCAAATACACAAACTATGAAATATTTAAGTTAATTCACAAATAAACATTACACAAATATTGAAATGTTAATTTAAATGGTAAGGCTGGAGCTTTTCAAAATGCAACTTCATGTCTAAAAACAAAGTGATATGCTAGAGTCTAGCATATCACTTTGCCTTTTTTTTATCCTAATGTATGCTCTCTTTGTCGGTGCATTCTAGTGCTTCTATAGAGGTGGAAATCTTTGTGGCTAGCAACTCAATTTAAAATTCCTTCACATCTACAGAGCATTTTAAAATCGTCAGTTTTACGTTTTGCTTTTTATACAGTGCTTAATTTGAGCTGGTGGGTTCTGGTGCCTGACCCTGGCACTTAATTGTCAACACCAGCGCTTGTGACAGTCTGCCACAAGGTGGCACCGTCTGGCTAATTTAGAGATGTCATTAACAACAGTTGATTATTAATTCAATATACATTAGAAATGACTATTACCTGCCGCCCATACCATTCTTATAGGTTTGGGGTCTTGAAATAGTCAGATTTGTTACACTTGTAGGGGTGTGATGGTTAGTAGCTGTGTTGTTGCAATCATTGGTGGAATGCCAGGAGCAATGTGGGGTGCAAGCTGCAGTGGCCTCCTGACCAGAGCCCTGGCACAAATTATTTTACAAAATAAGCATGGTGTATAGAGAAAACTTTAGTAAACTATTATTTAATTTGCTAAACAGCCAAAAGACCCCTCTGACTAAATGTTGCATACCCCCATAGGTCTACAGACTGCATGTTAACAGTGTTTCTTTAAGACACATCGGGCCCGAGTCAGAGAGCTTTTTCTGTGGGTAAGTGAACGTTCTCTAGAATTAGGGCCTCATTTACAATGAATTGGCGTAGGGCAGCGCCGTAAGTTTTTTTGCTAAGCTGCCCTACACCAATTCGTAAGGGCAGGAATGCACCATATTTACAAGATACGGTACATTCCTGTCCTTTCAGCTAGCGCCAGTGCACAATTTGATGCCTAACACCAATGCAGGCACCCTTGCACCATTGTGCAAGGGTGTCTGCGTTGTTGCCAGGATTGTTTTGTCCAGGAAAGGGCACCTTCCTGCACAAAAACAAAACACGGAGGCTTTATCCTCTTTCTATGTGTGCTGCAGGACACATAGGAAGAGGAAAATAAAATGAGGAGAAATAAATATATTTCTCCTCGTTATGCCTCCCCTGGAGAGGCATACAGTTTTGATGCATTCCCAGGTTTACAGATCCTAGTCAATCTGGGAATATGTCAAAACCCATGGGTGCTGTGTGGGAAAACTGACCACAACGCCCATGGATTGACCCCCTGATGCAGTGTATGGCAACGCAGCTACTTGTGCTGCATTACCTTACAACATATCTACGAGGCCATGAACACCTGCACAAAGTGGCTTTGAGTGGCTCCGTAGATCTGCGCCGCTGAAGTGTCATAAAAAGTGATGCATCAGCAGTGCAAGGGGCTTGTATATAAGCTCCTAAGTTCATCCTGGATCTCCACACACGAATGAGTCAAACCTACCCATGGAGCAAAGCCTGCTAATAAGACCGTAAAACTATCCTTTATCCAACAGGATACGCACCCAATGCACCTGGATACATTCGACTTCTCCGTTGTCTCTTTCTCTTCACTCTGTCCCTCCCATCCGTTTCCTATTGCCTAAACACTGCTCTCGCTTTTCACCCTGGTGGTGCCTGCACGTTTCGCGATTGTACGTTTCCTTCCTCTGTTTGTGTGTGATATTTCCACCCCAGTGCCTCTGAAACCGCATTGAACTCTGAGAACCAGTAAACCCACCTCGTGTTTCAAATGCAGGACAGAAACCAATATTTGTGGGGCTGGGAGTGGAGCTGTTAAGCAGACCCGGCTGTTACGACGGCCTGTTCCCACTCTGCAGTCTCAGGTCACCGGCTTCCTTTGTGTCTTCCGCACCTCGAGCTACTGCACCCCCCTCACCAGCCCTCTCTGTACAGCACTCCCCCACCAGCCCTCTCTGTACAGCACTCCCCCACCAGCCCTCTCTGTACAGCTCTCCCCCACCAGCCCTCTCTGTACAGCACTCCCCCACCAGCCCTCTCTCAATAGCACTCCCCCACCAGCCCTCTCTGTACAGCACTCCCCCCACCAGCCCTCTCTGTACAGCACTCCCCCCACCAGCCCTCTCTGTACAGCACTCCCCCCACCAGCCCTCTCTTTACAGAACTCCCCCCACCAGCCCTCTCTGTACAGCACTCTCCCCACCAGCCCTCTCTGTACAGCATACAGCACTGCTATTAATAGTAATATGCATCGTTTAGGAAGCAAGACGTGTTCAATGATGTCTATTTTAATACTGAGTACAGTCGGCCAGAGTCAATAATCATGACCTGCGACACACTGTGCAGCCCCAGGTAGTCATTTTAAATTATGTTGTATGTGTGTGGGGTGGGGGGGTCGTCAGTCATCATGCACTTCGGTCTAATTAGTAATTTTAGCAATTGTAGACACCCCAAAACTTACCTAAAACATTGTGCCAACAATTCGATACATCTGAGACAGAGTTAAACCTCAATTTCATGAGCAATGTGTCCCCGCGTCAAAACACCTCACAATGGATCAAAAATATCAGAAATAAAGTCAATTAAGTAAATGGGCCCTCTCAATAACTGAGTTTTAGATCAGCGGAATAGGTAAAGAGTTTATTACAAAATTAAAAAGTAAGGCAATTCAGAGTCAGTGCCATTAAGGCTCTCAGTGAATAGGGCAGTACAGAGAAATTCAAAATCCAAAATTAGACTACGTCCCAAATGGGTAGCAAAATCATGAGAGAAATGAACCTCATCCCTAGTAGAACAGGAAAGTCTCTGGCTCACCCCCAAACTCAAGGGTTTTGCTTGCATATGGAATTAACAGAATCTGTAGAATCGCTGTGGTATGAGCAAATATATCCTTTCATCAGCAAATCAGAACACAGACTCAGAAAACGCCATACTGCCTCAGCGCCTCAGCATAATCCCACTACATGATTAATTATTCTTCCCCTTCTATGCTAATGTCATCCGGAGATGCTAGAGCAAACTAGATCAGTGAGTTCCAAACTTTTTAGAACCATGACCCAATTTTTAGACTGACAAACTTTTGTGACCCACCTAGCTTTCATGGACATTTTACTGATAAACCTGTATTGCACACAAATTATGATGTGTGGAAATTGGGAAATTTGGTTTCTGTGAACATTTATAATTTGTGCATCACCATGTAAAGTGTCTTGATTTTCTTTGTTCCCATTGAAATCTTTGTTTCCATCACACATCAGAATTACAAAAAAAGTGTGCTTAATGTTTGCTTTCCTATCTGCTGAATGTGTACCATCATTTACAGGTATTTTGTTGTGTGTTACAAAAAAATGACACCTATAGCCTCTCTTTTCACGCTCTCTGTACCCCAGCAAGATTGTTGCATAATTCCCTTTGCCTTTCTTTCTCTGACTGCAAAGTGGGAGTAGTTTGTAAACACCAATCTCCATGTTAAAAATATAAAATATAAACAGCAATTTGTCAGAAGACATACCTGACATTTGACCTTTGCCTTTGAAGTGCAGTAAATGTGACAAGATAAATACAGAATTTAAAGGCATCTTTGTTTATTGCTTTGACTTTCCCCATCCACCAAAAATTGGCTTGCGAGCCACAGTTTGGGAAACACTGATTTAAATACATAAACAACAGTGTTTTGTATGAATGAATGGGGCACAGTGATCTAGTGGAGAGATCTTTAAGAAGTAGTTGCAGTAGTTGCAGTTTTGTGAATGAGACAATGAGACTTCAGTGAAGATAGCATGAACAATGACAACGGAAATAAACGAATATTTATTTACTTGACTACCTGCTGCAGAAAAAGCCGGCAGTGAGTTGTGCAGGGGGTAGACAAGAGTGACAAGGGTGGCATCAATTTTGAAAAAGATGGAGAATAGGCCCAAATTGAGGCTTACTTAACAAGGGTCCAAAAATGCACTTCTACACATACAGAACTTGTTTAAAATACAACAGTACTATTGTGAATAAGGCGAATATGCAAATGTTAACAGGTAAGATTTTGTTCAATATCCAACATAGACTGTTACAGGCAAGTGGTGTCTTCCTCAGGTCCCTCCTCTCAACTGTTGTTTTGCACCATTCCACATTACTCCCTCTCACATTCCACTCACCATCATTCCATGCATTTACGTGTGCATACATACAAAACTACATACACACACTACCACATATTCTTCTGAAAATCACATCTAGAGACACCACCGATTGTTTGCTGTCCTTCTGCTGCCTTCCATTCTACCCTTGAGACACATTAGCCATGTTGTGGCATTGAATGTTATAGGCTATGTTCACAGTGAGAGGATACAGTACAGAGGGTGAAGAAGCTGAGGGATGTGAAGCTCAATCAAATGGAGAAAGCTTCCACTGTTACCTGTTGCCTGCCCCTGGCTCCATGAGATAGTTGAATGTCATGCAGCAACAGTTTTCTGTTCATCTGGCTTGTCCCGTTCTTGCTCTGAGGCATAAACCCAAACTCTCATGAGTGGCGTGTGAGGATTATGCACACTATGGTGCTGTACATGGCACACAGGAGGTGCGCAGCATGGGTCATCTAGGTAATAGCAGCTGTAAATGTGTGAAAATCAATTTTACCCCTCTGCTTCATACATGTCCATCAACTGAATGAACAACTGAGGCCTTATGATCTTAAATGATAAGTCTGGAAAAGTCAGAATTCTTCGCAGGCTGCGTGCCACCTTTTGATAAGATAAAAGACACACCATTGATGGACGGAATGCAGAACAAATCAAAACATTCACCCCCAGTCAAGAGATCTGGGTTAAATCCAACATTCTTTTGCTCACCATGCCACCCCAGTTTAGACCTGGCCATATGCAAATCAGTCTTGACCCTGTGCCTCATGGGAACAGTCCAGTCCAAACTGCCAAGCCAGGTCCTTCCTGGACCGGAAACAAGCATCCTAGGACCGGTTTCAGGGTTTCACCCCTCTTCATCCAGGATAGCTTGATTCCAGTGGCACATTGAGCCTGGGACCCACGTCTGGGCATACCTGGTGCACTTAGGGCGAGAAAGGAAAAGACACACCATTGATTGACTTGGCCTGGCAGTTCGGGCTGGACTGTTCCCATTGGGCGCAGGGTCAGGATTGATTGGAATGGCATGGGGAGCAAAAATAAACGATGGATTTAGGCCCAGATCTCTGTACTGTGGTGAATGTATGACATTGTTCTGCATTCTGTCCATCAATTGTTGTTTTTGCATCTGTCACCCTGAGTGGGAAGGGTATGCCCATGCGTGGGTCCCGTGTTCTCCATGCCACTAGAGTCAAGACATCCTGGCTGATGAGCGGTGAAACCACAAAACCAGTCCTAGGATGCTTGTTTCCAGTCCAGGGAGGACTTGGCCTGGCAGTTCAGGCTGGACTGTTCCCATTGGGTGCAGGGTCAAGACTGATTTGCACATGTCTGGGTTCAAACTGGAATGGCATGGGGAGCAAAAAAAAACCAAATATGGATTTAGGCCCAGATCTCTGTACTGGGGTGAATGTATGACACTGTCCATCAATTGTTATTTTTGCACCTTTTGATAAGATGGCACTCGGTGGCAGTTCATCTACAACTACAAGAGGAAAAAGAACTGAGCTCCTTGCTTGATCTAAACATAATTTTGCCACCTGTGTGTCTAAAACCACATGTGCCACCCAAATTTCCTGTCCTGAAGAAAATCACAAGAACAACAGATACCTGTGTAGACATGTGCCAGACTAACATAGCAGTCTGTGAGGATGGTTCCTTGGTCTTCACACTGTGAATACAATCAGTCATCCTAATGCACCTTGTGTTTTGTAAAACTATACCTGTTTAAAAGATATCACCAGCTTGAACTATACCTGAGTCCAGGATTGTCATTATGTTTAGCACACACATGTACATATACATAGTAGTACTCAATTTCTTCAGAATGTCACTGCTTCATTTAAAGCAATCACATTCTTGTCTTTGTGGGATCATCAGAAATAAATGATCAAGTGCTCCTTTGGGTGAGTGCACCATTTATAAAGGCTGTTCTTTGCTGCCAAATGGGAGTACAGCAAATCTGAGCTCACATTCTTCTGCCACATTGTTAATGAAAAGGGCATGGAACCAGACCATAAGAACGTCTACACTACAATACAGGACACTCTGGCCTCAACTGATCTCGGTGATCTAATATCCTTCCTATGCATGGTAGGCCAGCACATCAAGGATCATGCCACAAGAGTATACCATTGAGACTTCTCACAAAGAAGGATCAGGAGTTTGAGCAGTCTATCCTTGCTAGGTTTGAGTCTAGAAGATAAAGGATGAGTTGAATCCACCCAGCTGGGACAGTACAAACCAGAAATCTACAGAACAAATCCACCAGACACTCCATCTGTGAGATGGGCTTAGTGATGAGCAGAACAAGCTGCTTTTCCTATTCTTCAGTCCTATGCCCATTAAATCCAACTTTCCATCTATTGTGTGACCATGCTGTGGTGTTTTTGTCTTTCTCCTTACACTAGATGTACGTCCTCCACTAGACCACACAGATCCTTCACTGAGCACACTTCCTCCACTAGACAGCAACTTCTACTATCACAAGATCATGCCGCCTCATTGAGAGCACTACCACTGGATAACACCTCTGCTGTAGCTCATAGGTTCTCTAAACATTATCACACTACTCCTCCACCAGGCAACCTCTTCTCCTACACCACACTTTCTTCACTGACCCCATCTCCCTTACAACCAAGTGACATCTTCTCCATTAGACCACATGTCCAACACCAGTCCTGAACCTCTGTCATGTTTCCTGCACCAGAACTCATCTTATGGATAAGAACATATCTTACAGCACTACCAGCCAAACCTCCTCTGCTAGACTACTCTTCTTCTGCTGGACCATGTTTGTAGCTATCATTAGGGTACACCACTTCCACCACACCACATGTTTCATGATTTGGGCATTTGATGTATGAAGGATGTCAGTACCATTGCAGCATATTTAGAGCCCTTGTTATTGTCTTACCTGGTTGCCATACAGCGCCCTTCAAGTCATCAAAACGTTATACTTTTTCCTTCTATGACAGCATAAGCCTGAGGATTAAAGGTTCAGTCAAAATAAAAGATGTAATGTCCAAAAGGATACATTCATAGAAGAAATGAATGTGCTAAGATTAAGCAAGTACCTGAAATGACGTAGTTGCACAAGGTCTGCCATGAAGAAAACACACACAAATCGGAAGCTTTCTCTCCACCACAGCAGTTAATATTAAAATAAAGGGCCTCATTATACCTCCTAGCAATCCTGGTTTATATTGTTGCACCTGGTAAATAGCAATATTGCTGGGTGGAGTATTCACACAGTGCACAATTACTACACTATTCTGAATTTTAGACTGCAAATTGGGGGACAGCTCAGTAGCTATGTGCTGGAACTGGCACTTTCTGGCTTGCTAAGGCGATGTCCCAGCCAGGCAGAACCTACCACTCCTGTCAGGGGCGGGTGATTACACACACTGTATAACCTGCGCTCACCCTTGGGTAGCTTGGCACTGAGCAGTCAGGCTTACCACAGAGGCAATGTGTAAAGCATTGGCAACAGCACTCACGATAAATACCTTGAGCATCACAAAAGAGACTTCACGCGCGATGTATGTAAACATCATGTATTTCTGAGCATTAATCACATTGGGAATTATTACCAGCAGTACTAGACCCAGCCATGTTCAAAAGAGATCAGTAATATGCACACTTGGGAAAGATCCTAATCTACACTCAACCCCAGCACCCTTTTGGGGCACAATACGTTGTCTACCCCAGGCCCACCCTAGCAGTTTTTATAATTCAATGAAACACAGTTATAGGGTGCACCCCGAGTCACAATGATATCAGAAATATGGACATGCAATAAATTATAAAACATTTTAGCAGCATCGCGGGCCATGGCAGCGCGGGGAAAACCAATGTCAAATGTAATGCCATTCTGGCAAGAAAATAACATATCAGGCAAGCCGCCGTCCAGTGTCGTGAATCACAGGCGGTTTCCCACTGTCACTCCCACACACACACACACACACACACTCACTCCGCACTGCCACGCAGTGCAACGGATATCAGACAAGTCCGTACAGAAGCGCTCGCACACATACGCACTCAGCACCCTAATGCGGTGCACTGATACCCAACAAGTCTGTTGGTTACACACTGCAGACCTCATGGCCCCAAGCCTCCTTATGACCTCCAACTCACCCTGACTATCTTACACCCACAGATTGGAGACACCCCGTCCGCCCCCTTGGCACCATGCTGCATGCGGCTTAAGTCACTCTTAGGGGTCGATTCCGATTCGGGCCGGAAAACGTACCGACCGACTCGGAGCCGGAATTCTATCCGACCGACACGTACCGGTGCAGCCCGACCCGCAAAGTACGATGAGAAGCGTGCAAAACCCGACCGACTTGTACGGAACACAAGCCGAACGACCGAGCCGCGCGGAAAACAGCAATCCGGCCGGAAAAACACGCGAATCGAACCGACCGACACGCACCCGGAACAATCCCGAACGAAACGTACCCGCGAACTCCTACCCGCCAAGTACGATGCAACGCGTGGAAAACACGACCGAGTCGCACGGAGGACAAGCCGTACGACCGACACGCATACAAAACTGCGAGCCGAAGCAACCCAAAACACCGCGACCGACGCGTACGCAGCATAGAAAACAGCACAAACACAGCGTGAACGACTCGGAGAAGCTCGTACGAGACAACTGCAGGGTCCCACTCGGTCACAAGAACGTCTCCTACATGCACAAAAAGTACAAAGGGAAAATACACAAAAAAAGGCCAAACAAGCAATCACAAAGCCAATAAATACTATGGGGGGGCAGGGAACAAAGACACACCCACAACTCCACCCATATAAAGGACACAAATCCCTACCATGATCCTTTGCAAATTCAAATTACCTGCCAGCACTCAACAGACAGCAACCACACACCCACAGCTCATCCATCACACAAGCCACACACCATCAGCACCTCAACAAATAGCACCCACACATACACCCAGCAAAACAGACACTCACACACCTTCACCTGCACACCAACACACACATCACTCACCTTCACCACCCATCACCATGCCCCCAAAGAAGAATCATAAGTTCCTAGATAGTGAATTGGAAGTCCTGGTAGATGAGATCCTCAGGGTAGAGCCACAGCTGTTTGGTACACTGGTCCAACAGACACCCATGTTGCAGAAAACCAAGATGTGGGAGAGGATCGTCGACAGGGTCAACGCACAATCACCATGTTTGCGCACAAAGGTAGACATCCAGAACAGGTGGTATGACGTGCGCAGGAGGGTCAGGGAGCTGTTGAAGAAGGACTACCTATTGAGCCAACACACCGGCAGTGGCCCTCCTGCCAAACCAGTATACCTCAGGCCCTGGGAGGAGAAGGTGCGGGCCATCCTACCACCAGTGAGCGTATATGGACTAGAAAACATCCCAGAGCCTGGTGAGTACACAACAAATGTACACAATATTGTGCGACAATACACACACATCACTGTCAAGGGGAGAGTCAAACCATGCACCCTTAGCAAATACACAGCAACCAGAACAGAATCATCCCAAAATGTGTATGTCAGTCAGATAAACACAACACATGCCATCTCATAGTGATATGTAACTGTGTCATCACATGTACAAACACGACTACAACTACAGCTAGGCAGTGGCACAAATATAACTAACAAACACATCCAGACATGTAGGCACCACTACAACACCACCTCACAGTGAAGCCCACTGAAAGGAGGGAATTCTGTGTATGCTGGGCAAGTCAGTGAAGCCAATAGCATCATGGGAGTCGCAGTCACAGATATTGCCCACCCTCACAATGCGCACATCAACACCACCATGAACCATGCCACATCACAGGGAGTGGAAAACAACTGACAAGATGGCTGACACTGGCTACTGCTGTGGGGAGCACAAGGCCCTGCCGGGAACTGTGCACCAACCAACAGCAGGACACCACTGACTAACATCCTGAAAGACAACTTGCACTCCCTGCAATAGAAGCACGTTCCATGGTGGGATATCTGGCTGGGTGGGAAGGAGGACTGACACCTCAGACCATATGAACAAGCAGCTTTTCACACACACCCCTTAACACAAACTACACACAACTCACCTGGGAGAATGCATTGCCTCAAACACACAAATCAAATATCCCACAAAGAACCACAACCCTGGGTCATGCTGTGTGAAGCACAGGGACACACATGGGACTTGTAGCAAAACTAACCCCAGGATAACACTGTCAGCCATCTTGTCAGCACAGGCACACAACCCCACAGGGAAGCAGAGTCAAAAGGAAGGAAGCATGGGCATGCTGGGAAGGGGGGTGGAGGCAAAAGCATGAGGGGAGTGGTAGTCACAGCCCAACATCCCCCACCCACATGGCCCAGCAAGATCACACCCAAGCATGCACACCTCACAGGGAGTGGAAAGCCCCATCAAAGATGTCTGACACTGGTGCTCTGTTGTGGGGAGCACAAGGCCATGCTGGGAACTGGCCACCAACTAACAGCAGGACACCACTGTCAGCCATCTTGCCATTGCTCTCACACTCACACACAGTGAAGTCCACCCAAAAGCAAGTAAGTATGGGCATGCTGGGAAGTGGGGTGGAGGCAATAGCATGATGGGAGTGGTAGTCACAGATATTGGCCACCCCCACAACTGTCCCATCAACACCACCCTGAACCATGCGCACATCACAGGGAGTGGAAAACAACTGACAAGATGGCTGACACTGGCTACTGCTGTGGGGAGCACAAGGCCCTGCTGGCAACTGTGCACCAACCAACAGCAGGACACCACTGACTGACATCCTGAAAGCCAACTTGCACTCCCTGCAATGGAAGCACGTTCCATGGTGGGATATCTGGCTGGGTGGGAAGGAGGACTCACAGCACTGACCATAGTTACAAGCAGTTCTCCTCACACACACCCTCAACACTAACTCCACATAACCCACCTGGGAGAATGCAATGCCTCACACCCTAATTGAATATCCCACAAAGAACCACCAACCTGGGTTATGCGTGTGAAGCACAGGGACACTCTTGGGACTTGTAGCCAAACAACTGCCAGGACAACACTGTCAGCCATCCTGTCAGCACAGGCACACTACCCCACAGGGAAGCAGAGTCAAAAGGAAGGAAGTATGGGCATGCTGGGAAGGGGGGGTAGGCAATAGCATGATGGGAGTGGTAGTCACAGCTCAACATCCCCCACCCACATGGCCCAGCAAGCTAGCACTGAAGCATGCACACCTCACAGGGAGTGAAAAGCCACTTCAAAGATGTCTGACACTGGCCTCAGCTGTGGGGAGCACAAGGCCCTGCTGGGATCTGGGCACCAACAAACAACAGGACCACATCGTCAGCCATCTTGCCATTGCTGTCACACTCACACACAGTGAAGTCCACTCAAAAGGAAGGAAGTATGGGCATGCTGGGAAGGGGGGTGTAGGCAATAGCATGATGGGAGTTGGAGTCACAGATATTGGTCACCCTCACAATTGGCCCATCAACACCACCCTGAACCATGCTCACATCACAGGGAGTGGAAAGCCCTATCAAAGATGTCTGACACTGGTGCTCTGTTGTGGGGAGCACAAGGCCATGCTGGGAACTGGCCACCAACTAACAGCAGGACACCACTGTCAGCCATCTTGCCATTGCTCTCACACTCACACACAGTGAAGTCCACCCAAAAGCAAGTAAGTATGGGCATGCTGGGAAGTGGGGTGGAGGCAATAGCATGATGGGAGTGGTAGTCACAGATATTGGCCACCCCCACAACTGTCCCATCAAAACCACCCTGAACCATGCGCACATCACAGGGAGTGGAAAACAACTGACAAGATGGCTGACACTGGCTACTGCTGTGGGGAGCACAAGGCCCTGCTGGCAACTGTGCACCAACCAACAGCAGGACACCACTGATTGACATCCTGAAAGACAACTTGCACTCCTTGCAATGGAAGCACGTTCCATGGTGGGATATCTGGCTGGGTGGGAAGGAGGGCCGGATGTCAACCAAATACAACCAATGCAGACCATGTACACACCCCAACATTCACATAGAAATGCCCAAATAATGCAGGACAATGTGCTAAACCAATATCAACCTCTGACTGTGACAACTTAGGACAATGCAATGTACAGGCCCGCATCCAGAGGCACAGTCACAACTGTCAGGTGTGTCAACCATTGATGCCTGCAGAAACATTACATACAATGTGTGTGTCTCCCAAAAACAGGTGATGATGGGGACACAGCAGCAGACGCTGAGGATTCCCCGTCCCAGACTCAAGAGGATACGGAGCTCACTGGTGTGGAACAGCCTCTGCCCTCCTCGGATGAAGAAGACCAACCTGGCACCTCCGGAGCAAGTCATCATGCAGCACCAGCAGGACCACCAGCTGCACCCCCTGCACCCACCCCTCCAACGACTGTCAACACACATACCACCCCTGCCGACATGGACAGACCAAGGAGCACCACCAGCACAGGGACCCTGGACCAACGTGGGGCCATGGACACCAACACCACCAACAACCCCCAAGGGGGCCCAGGGTCACCTGTGCATGCCACCTCAGGTACTCCACGTGTCGCCAGGGGTGGTGGGAGGGGTGGGAGACATAGGTCGCTGATCGCAGAGGGGTCTGGAGTGCATGATGACCCACAACTGGCACGCATAGCCGATGCGTACCAGTCCAGCACCGGAGAGCTCAGCCAGGTAGTAGGGCTCCTCAGGGACATTAAACAGCAGCAGGCTGCCCATCATGCCCGCTTGGACTCACACATGTCCCGCGTGGAGTCCAAGTGGGACACACTGCAAGAGATGACGGCGGTGCATAGGGACATATTACAATGCCTCCGCCAGATGAGCAGCAACTAGTCAACACCTCCCTGTGTGCCCACAACATCTGGTGCTGAAACAACTGCAACTGCCACAGGGAGGGAGGATGACTCTGGCGGAGAGTCCCCTGCACCGCAGCAGCCTGCACTTGAGGGTCCCCCCAAAGAAGAGGGGTCGTCCGAGGAGGGGCAACTGAGAGGCCGATGGCCATGTGCAACCCCAGGAAGCCAAAACCTGTTCTGGATAATCACCTTTGTGCGCAAACTGTTCACCCTGTTGACTGCAACACAACTCCCCCACATGACATGGGGAGTACAAGTTGGACCAATGTCTCAGATGACTGTGGACTTGATACAGGACATTTCTGCTACCAGGACCTCCAATTCATCTAGGAACTTTGGATTGCAATCAAAATGTACAGCACTCACCATCCTGTGCACTATTCACACACATGTATGACAATAAACACACTAATACACCATACCTGCCTCTGTCGTGATTCCAACGTGGTTTCTGTCATGGAGATGATGACCAGCGAAATTACACTGTGCATGCTAACTGCTACAGCAAGTACAACACAGGCATGTGGGTCATGGCAACGTGACACATATGAGGGAGACACACCACCAGGGCTACACAACAAATACACACCTAGGCCATCTGACTCATTGCCTACACTGATGTTGCCAGGAAATACGGTGCAATGCACAGACACAACACCTATTCACAGTGTTTGTCAACTAGCCCACTGGTGCAGTAAGCAAATGTCAGTCAAATGTGTGACCACATACAACGCACATCACAAAGTGAAGCACAGGTTTATTACACATTTGCAACATGTTGTAACCACTACAGATGCAAGGTAATCCCACCTGGCAGCGGGCACACAGTCAACAAGTGTAGAAGGAAGGAAGTCCATGGGTGTGGCGCACATCACCTGTAGGGACACGACAGCTACCACCCTGGAAGTCGAATCACGGTGTCGGGGATCACAGTTGACCAAACGACTCTGAAAGTACCCTGTGAAGGACAGAAATGACACACAGTCAAAAGCACTGAAGAACAGGACAGAACTGCAATACTCATGCCCAATACATGTCACAAGATACCCACCCAGAACCAAGTTAGCATGTCAACACTGTTGGGGAGTACAGACTACCTGTAAGGACACATCGCTACACGCATACAGTCATGTAGCCCATGGACACACTCAAACAGCACCAGAGCACCACCAACACATATCATGCAAACTCACATCATTGACATGACATCTCTGGATACTCACATTCAGCTGAAGAAGTTGGTGATGAGCTGTGTGCGGACATCACCATCACCATCATCATCATCATCACTGGCATCGTGGTCCAGGCCAGGATCCTCCACAGGTGGCGGATGTTGGTCATCGTCATCCAGGATGAGAGGCAACTCCTTCCGCACTGCCAGGTTGTGTAGCATGCAGCAGACGATGACAATCTTGCACACCTTTGCTGGGGCATATGGGAGGGCCCCTCCTGTCTTGTCCAGGCAGCGGAAGCGGCTCTTCAGGAGACCAAATGTCCGCTCAATCACTCTCCTGGTCCGACCATGTGCCTCATTGTAGTGCATCTGGGCTGGTGTCACAGGGTTCCTGAGGGGCGTCAGCAACTACGGCATGTTGGGGTATCCGGAGTCACCTACATACAGACAATTGCACATTAGCTGAGTTGGAAAAGAGGGTGGAACAATACATTGCAGAACACACACAATGGTACAAAGTCAGTACACACCAACAAACCAGGCACGCTGGTTCCGCATCTGTGACATCATCTTCGGGATGCGACTACTCCTCATGACGTAGGCATTGTGTGCAGAACCGGGGAAACGGGCACACACGTATGAGATGGTCATATCTGCAAGACAGACCACCAGTGCATTGACCGAGTGGTAGTGTTTGCGGTTCCTGTATGCCTGCTCTTGGGCCTGTGGTGGTACCAAAGCCACATGTGTCCCATCAATGGAGCCAGTGACATGCGGCATCCTCCCCAGGGCATAGAAGTCACTCTTCACATCAGTGAGTTGTTGGAGTCTAGGGAAATAGATGTACTGGTTCAGGTATATCAACATAGCCTCCAAAACATCGCGGAGCACACGGCTGAACATGGTCTGTGACATCCCACCAGCAGTCGCCACAGTGTGTTGAAAGGTACCGATGGCAAAGAAGTATAGGGCTGCCATCACCTTCACCTTGGGGGTCAGCGCTGTAGGGTACGGCCGGCCAGGTTGCAAATGTGGTGCCAAGCGCACTGCCAAATCCTCAATCAGCTGCCTGGTGAAGCGGTACCGTCGGATGCTGTCACGTTCCACCATCGTTGCCAGGTCAGGGAATGGTCTATGGACAGCTGGTGCCCTGCAGTGCATAGGTGTAGAAAGAAAGATTGTCAGTCACCCCACATATGTGGCATTGAACACACTCAATATCACATGATACATCATTATGAGGCACAAGTACATGATGTGTGTAGTTCCATAAGGACATGTATGGCACATACATGGCCAACATCTAACATCACAGTTCAACAAGTGGCATCAATAAGTCCCAGGTTGTGCCATTGGATATCATGAGGCAGTGTCACAGTTCCCATCTCCTGCTGCCACGTTACAAACACACCCCACAGTGACATGTGAGGACAGATGTGCCCCAGCCATCACAGCTCAACGACAGGTAGATTCCCAGGGACCCTGTATTGCCACATGGACACTGGCATGACATGGTGTATCATGTATACACCACAGCAAAACAACCATGACCCCCACAGGTAGTGCTCCCTGTTGCCTCGGCAGGACAGACATGGACGTCTGTGACACACACACGCACAACATCAAAGTCCATGCACAAACAACGTGGATGTGGAGACTGTCTCCCATTGTGCACATGAAATCAGAGACATTGTAAACACAACATGCACACAGACTGTGGAGGACCATCACTATTGTGCCAATGGGTCACCCTGGGTTAAACATACCGTCCCACATGGGACTCAGGGGGTATGTGACATGACATACACATACACCACCGTGAAATGTGACCATGCCACATGCTCAGATATGAACAGTTGCACATCACAGTGGTCATGTACACGAAACACCAAGGATTCTGTCCCCATGAACACGTGCACAGCCTGGGGGTGGCTGCCCCCAAGTGACACCCACAGAACAACATGTTCACCCCATACACGGAATAGGTAATGCAGCCTTACATGCCTTAGGATACAGTGTGGACAGGCTGTGGTGTTGTAGGTGTGCCCCTCACTCCCTGGGAAGTATATGTGGCTGGCATATGTTCACCTGTGACAGGCATGGTGACATATGCCAGTGACTTGTACAGGGACGCGTTGGACAGCAACGGACCGATCGGTGCGCACACATTGGCCATTGCATTCAATGTGTGCTGGTACGCGTTGTATTCGCAATACGCGTTGAACAGCAATGGACCGATCGGTGTGCCCGGCCGGCCCATTGCATTCAATGTGTGCGGGAACGCGTTGTATCCTGGGTACGCGTTGAACAGCAATGGACCGATCGGTGTGCCCGACCGGCCCATTGCATTCAATGTGTGCGGGTACGCGTTGTATCCTGGGTACGTGTTGAACAGCAATGGACCGATCGGTGTGCCCGGCCGGCCCATTGCATTCAATGTGTGCGGGAACGCGTTGTATCCTGGGTACGCGTTGAACAGCAATGGACCGATCGGTGCGCACCCATTGGCTATGGCCTGGCCTGGCAACGGACGCGTTTTCAAATTTTGAACGAGTCTGATGCTGTAAATTCAGTTGGTCACCCACAACAATGTTGCAAATTCATGGGTGTCATGAAGTTGAACTTTTGAAGGATGCTGTGGGCGTGTGTAAGTGGTGCAATTCCATGGATTGGTCAGATTCAGAAGATGCAAACGACTTGGACCTATCACTTTGGACACATGGGACAGTATCTGCCTCTGCAGCACACATATAATGCTGGCTGTTCCCCTGCCTGCACTACATGCTCCAGGACGACATCTGCCACCACCACTGCTGCTGTAACTGCACCCTCTGGACCCTGCAATGGCACGTACTGTGGAGAGAGCCCCAGCCTTCAGCACTGAGGAGAACCAGGCCCTGCTGGACAGCCTCCTTCCACAGTACAGCAAGCTGTATGGGAAAGCAGGGGAGCAGGTGAGTGATCTGTCCACTGCCTTTCTAAATGTGCATGTTGTCTGACTAGCAAGGCTAACAGTCTGCACGCCACTGGCTAGCAGGCTCACTGAGTAGTTGTCACCCCCATAGTGTGTAGTTACATGCACTGAACAGGTATAGTGCAGTGACAGTGCATTTAAACAAGGTTTTACTTCCCAGGCAAGGATACCATGTAGTAACTGCTGGCATACTGTCCATGGCCATCGTTGCACTGCCTGTCTACATCATGTGCCCCTGTGATTGAGACATGTATATCCAACTGTGTAATGCACGGATATGTTGCATGTGTAGTAATGGCATTCTCACTTTGTCATCCTCACAGGTTGATGCCCACCAGAAGCAGCAGATATGGCTGACCATCGTCCAGGCAGTGAGATCCGTGGGGGTCTACAAGCGCCGGATCCGCAACTGCCAGAAGAGGTGGCAGGACCTTCGGGGCTGGACCCGGAGGATCGCACGGGTCCAGCTGAAGCTGTCGCCTCCTCGCAGGAGGGGCGGACAACAGACCCTAACCCCCCACATGCTCAGGATCCTGGCGGTTGTCTTCCCTGATCTGGATGGGCAGCTGAAGGCCAGAGAGCAGCAAGGAGGGGGTGAGTCCATGACTGCATTGTGAACTTTGTCTGCCATGCTATGTGCCCTCCCCTGGCCTGGTTAAACTTCCACAGTACATCAGTCATGTGGTCCAGGACCCATGTCCCTCTATTGTGCACTGCCCACTCCTCATCTGATACCCAGGTGTGGCCCTTTCAGTCAGGGAATTGTGTCACTTGGGTACTGTGTCCTTGCAGTTTGCTTGACTCAAGGTGGGGGACAGCATCTGTTTCCCTAACTCTGTGGTGGGCATCATGGGTGGGTCCATTGCTTACACAATGCCTGTGTTTTGACATGTAATCTGTGTGTTACTTTGATATGTGGTCCAATTGCTGAGCTGATCCACCACATGTGCCTGGGGTATCTGGCACACACCCATGCTGCGGGTGGGAACAATGTTTGGGCCCCAGGAGTGTGTATATTACGTGTGTCACACACACTTAGCCAGCTGCCTACTGTCCAGGGCTCATCCCTCATTCATGTGGGGCAGGACAGTCATGCCTACTCCAGGCCATACAATACACTCTGTACTCCCACTCCCGTGTATCAGCTGACACGTTGTGCTCAGTGATATGTCCCCTCAGGTGTCTGCCTCTGTGTCAGTGTGCTGTGGCTTCGTTGTCAGGACTGATGGGTTGTTTCTCGGTTGGGGCTCAGCATGCCACCGGAGATGTGACCATAGGAGACGATACTTGTGTGTCACATAGGTGTTTGATCACCTGACCGTACAGACTGGGGTATGCGAATGTGAAGTTCAGGCAGCTGTTTCCCATTCACAGCAGATTGTGAGGTGCTAGGTTCAGAGGGTTGTGTTACAGGTCTCCCATATGTCCAATAGGTATGACCTGGACAGATAAGGGTTCAGATGATGTGGTGTGTGGGGGATGTACATGTGCACTTGTTCGGCTCCAGGACTTGCATTCCCCATGACCTACTATTGTGACACAGTGCAGAGTGTTGTTGTCTGGCTGCCCTGCCCATGTGACTGGAGAGAGTGATGTATGACTTAGCAGGCATGCCTGTGCCATGGCATGTGACTTCCTATGAGTGATCCTGCAGGGGAGTGACATGTGCTACATGCACACCATTGTGGCAATGGCTATCAGGACATGGGTGCATCATGGTGTCTGTCGCTGGTATGCAACACATGCATTTCCTATTTGACTCTGGGCATCCCTTTCATCCGGACACCTGTACTGACTCAGTGGCAAGAGTCGTGATGTGTGCATGTTCACATGCTTCACCGTGTTCTCTGCACTGTCCAACTACTGTGTAGGTGGTGCATGTGTCCACACTGGGGTATTGCCATCCAAAAGACACCAGACAGATGTGTGCAAGGCCAGGTGGGATGTGAGTGCCATGGTTGACCATCAGACTGACAATTGGCTTCTCCTGTTCTGTTTGGGCACTTTTAGCAATGTCCAACTAAGGATGCCAGGGCTTGCTCTGTGATGTGCTGTACTTACTGTGGTGTGTGCGTTCAGTGCAGGTGACTGATGTCTGTCTGTTTCCCTATTGATTGCAGATACATCCACGGCCGCAGGAGGGGACAGCTCCACGGACCAGGAGGAGCCGCAGAGCCAGACTGGGTCAGCAGCCGAGGAGTGGTCGGAGGGACCCAGTGGCACGGAGGGCGAGGGGAGCAACACCGAGGAGTCCTCAGCACCATCCACCTCAGCTGAGGACCACAGCAGCTCGGAGGATGACTCCCTTATGGAGGCGGGTGTCAGCAGCCAACACACCCCAGTTAGTGTTGCTGTCCCCGCCACCACCACCACCGCCCTCCCATCGGCTCCCATTCCCGAGGTCCGTGGAGGCTCCCATGTTCGGGAGCGTGTCTCCTTCGGGCCAGGCACCGCACCCCCTGCCCCTGTGTCCCCTGCTGCCCTGAGTGAAGAGTCTGTGTACCTCCTTCGCCAGCTCCATGTAGGGCAGACAGCGATGGTGAGTGTCCTCCATGCACACACCACTCTGTTGACTCAGCTGGTGTCGTTCATGGAGGGCATCTCATCGGGCATGTCTGCCCTACAGAGGGGCAATAGGTCCATGGACTCCTCCCTGACGGCAGCAGTGTCCCTCCTCCGACAGTCCCGCTCCCCTCCTGCCTCTGCCCCATCCACAGTCCCCAGCACCTTACCTGTCCCAAGTACACACACACCGACACAGGCACACACCAGCACAGACACGAGCAGCACACAGACACACACGCCACAAACAAGACGCACACGCACGCACAGTCAGGGGACTGAAACCACACTCACAGGGGATGGGGCCCAGGCACACACACACGCATCCACGAGCACTGCGCAGTCCTCAGTTGCCTCTCCCTCCAAAGCCCCCTCCCTTGCCTCACCTGCAACCCCAAAGACACAGCGGCTCTTCCTCAGTGACCTCGGCCTCTTCCCCTCCGATCCAGCTGATACAGCATTCAGGGGGAAGAGGAAGCCCACCCACATGGAGCGGAGTGCCCCTCGCCCCCGGACACCCTCCCCCAGGCGCAGACCGACTGACGCCTCCCGGACCCGGAAGAGCAAGACCCCGCCGCCGCCCTGCAGCTCAGGCACCAAGTCTCCTTCCTCCATCCCTCAGGCCCCCACTCCACAGGTGCCCCCACCACACCCTGCCCCAGGTTCCCCCACCCACAGATACACCATCCCCAAAAGGATCAGGCCTTCTCCCCCTGTCACTTGCTCTTCCGGCCCCACACCCCCGCTGCGCTTGTCTGTGCCACTGGTGTGGTGAGGGTGTCCTCCCCCTCTGTCCTGCCCACCTTACCTGATGCCCATTCTCCTCCCCTGGAGGTAGGCACTGCAGTGGAGTCCACTACCACCCTGTCTGACTTGGGCACTGCAGTGGCGAACCTGTCCACTCCATCTGCACGGTCCACTGCAGTCGTGCCGGCACCCACACCATCTGAGTCATGCCCCCAGTTGTGCCGGCACACACCATGTCAGACACCTCCACTGCAGTTGTCAGTGGCTCTCCAGCACTCACCACCCCTTCCCTGCCTCCTTCTGGTGAGCCCTGATCCTGTCCCTGCGGTGCCTGGTCTGCCCCCCGTATGCCCCTCCGAGGGATTGTCCCTGGTTTTAACAGTGCAGGCATGCGTAGGGTGACATCTGCCACTGTCACCCTGTTTTGACTTTCATGATGGACTGGCCATTGGCCTTTGTTTATTTTTTACATGACTTCAACTTTTGAACCCACATATGCTGAATAAAGCAACTTTCTGTTCTCTAGTGCTTTTGCTTCTGATATACATGATGTTGATGATGCTAACCATGCCCTTGCTGCAGTGATGGTGATATTTGGTCTAATGAAAATGAAGTGTTACTGTGCAGGAACCCATGTGGTCCAGGGGGACTGTGTCCTATCCTGTGGTGTATCCATGTCATCCTTAGCAGCATCTGAGGGTGTCATGTTTTCAATATTTGGCAATGGGATTTCCTACTTACATTAGCAATGTCACATCTGTGGCTTCCACCCCTGCACATCTGTTGTGCTTGCCATTGTTCAATTAGTCTACTTCCCTGACCGTGTGGCCATCTCCACTGGACATGCAGGTTTGGGCAACAATGGGGAAGGACTCATCTGTGTTGTCAGTGCAACTTGCTATACATGTGTGTTGGATCTGTGCTGATGATTTCGTTGACACTCCCATGACCAGGCTGATGTGACGGGAGCCTTCATTTGGTGCTAATTGTTGACTGTGTGACCAAGTGTTCTGCTGACATGATGGAGCCCTACTGAGGCAACATATGGCACAGCTTTCCTCACACAGGAGTGGAGTCCCCTCATGGCAGTGTGTACTCCTGTGACATTGCCTGCGCCCAAGGTGTGTGTTGTATGAGCATGTCTGTGTGTTCACTTCCATTTTGCTGTGAATGCTGGGATCCCTAGTGATGTTCCTGTTTGTGATGCTTGCTGAGTTGACCTATGTTCCCCCAAAGTCTTCTCCCTGGGTTCTCTGTGATGTGGGTGCATGGCACATTACTGGTCATCAGGGTGTCACCCATAGGTGTGTTTTCTGTCAGGGCTGAGTTTGTGGGCAGACGCTGATGGGTCACAGTCAGGATTCCCCTTGGCACTTGTTGTTTACACCTGTCATGTGATTTCCGGTTTGTGTTAGCTTTCATTGGTTGTGACACGTTGTGTGTGTGACTGCTGGCACTCCTCAGGGTCAGGGCTGCAATGTTGGTAGTTGTCTATGTGTGTTCTTTGTGGGTGACCTTGGCTTCTTCATTGGTGTGTGACTGTGGCTGGGATCCCATTGGTTGGTGTGGTATTGCCGTGGGGCCATGTACAGCGTAGTGTGCAGTGTGTCAGACCTTCAGGAGTCTTGTTGAGTGGCCATGTGTGATGTGTTTCTGCACCTTGCTTCCCACCACCGCCCCTGGGATTGTCATGGGTGCATGTGCAATGTCACCAGTGCATGTGAGCTTCACTGCTGCACATTGTTGGAGGTCAAGGTGTGTGGTGTTGAGTGTGTGCAGATGAGAGTTGTTGCCCGGCTAGACCCCTGCCTCCATGTTGGCCTTGGCTTACTGGCCGTGATTGATTTGTGCTTGTGTAGGTGTGATGGTAGTTTGTTGCTCAGGACACATGACTGTGGTTCACAGTGTGAACGACATCTAGCTTTGTCATCACAGTGGTATTGTAATGCAGACCAGGGTCACCACATTGTGGGGGCCCTGAGGGTAGTGCTGTGGTGTCTCTGTGTCTTGCTGTGTCAGTTGCTGTTCCTACATGCTTGTGTGACATGTGTGATTTGTGCTCCCTCTCATCTGACAATGCCTGATTGCCCACATTGGGGATATGGATCCATGAGTTACCTTTGTGTGGCACTGTATGCACATCTGTGTAATTGGTATTCAGGCCTCCTCATGTGTTGTGTGGTTGCCTGGGGACACTGGCACCCCCCTCACCTGTTGTGTTTGATGTGCAGTGTGGGTCTGCCTGTTTGTGTTTGTGCATCTGCACCACTGCATTGGCATATCTTTAGTGTGCCATTGGCTGTATGTTGTTTGGTGTGTTTCCCCTGCTGTCCCTGGGACTCCTAGGTCATCAGTCAGCACAATGATCATTGTTTGTGTGTCCCATTGCTGCCATGGTATGGTATCTGTTCACCTCACATCTACAGTCTCCACAGGGTATCTGCATTTGTGTGCCCATTGGTGCAAATATGTGGGTCTGCATTCTGATGGTCACTTCTGACATTGTGTCATTGATGACTGTTGACAGTGTCAGCCCCCATGGGTGATGTTTGTCTGCACATGGCCAAAGGTATGTCTTATTTGCACTGCACTGTTTGCCTCCCCAATCTATGTTGCTATGGGACACAAGCACTACTTTGCCACTGATGTGTTTGTTGTTCTGTGACCAGGAATCATCCATGCAGTTTGGCAGTTGCCGCTTTTTCTTTGTCAACACTTACATTTTGGTCACTGTGATGATGGGGGTTTGGACCCCATTGCCACAATGTTCAAAATGTGCTTCAGCTATGGACCCCACACTTACATTTTGGTCACTGTGATGATGGGGGTTTAGACCCTATTGCCACAATGTTCAAGATGTGCTTCAGCTATGGGCCCCACACTTACATTTTGGTCACTGTGATGATGGGGGTTTAGACCCCATTGCCACAATGTTCAAGATGTGCTTCAGCTACGGGCCCCACACTTACATTTTGGTCACTGTGATGATGGGGGTTGGACCCAATTGCCACAGTGGTCATGGACTGCTTGCATTGTGGGGGCCACACACATTTATGTGTGACACATGTGATAGTGGGTCACATTGTATGTTCAAAGTCGTGTTCAGTGTTGTAGGCATTTGACACAGTCTACACACGCTTGTCATGGTGTTGGGGGGGATGTCTTTTTGTTGCATTCTTTATGTTGGTGTGTGCTTGTTGTGTCATGCATTAGCCATCCTATGAGTGGGGGTGTTGGTGGTGGTAGGCATCCAGCCCCCATGGGTAGAGGTGGTAGTAGTGGTAGGCATCTGGCACCCCTGGGTAGAGGTGGTAGTAGTGGTAGGCATCTGGCACCCCCTGGGTAAGGGTGGTAGTAGTGACAGGCATCCAGCCCCCCATGGGTAGAGGTGGTAGTAGTGGTAGGCATCTGGCACCCTGGGTAGAGGTGGTAGTAGTGACAGGCATCCAGCCCCCCATGGGTAGAGGTGGTAGTAGTGGTAAGCATCTGGCACCCTGGCTAGAGGTGGTAGTAGTGACAGGCATCCAGCCCCCCATGGGTAGAGGTGGTAGTAGTGGTAGGCATCTGGCACCCCCTGGGTTAGGGTGGTAGTAGTGACAGGCATCCAGCCCCCATGGATAGAGGTGGTAGTAGTGGTAGGCATCTGGCACCCCTGGGTAGAGGTGGTAGTAGTGACAGGCATCCAGCCCCCCATGGGTAGAGGTGGTAGTAGTGGTAGGCATCTGGCACCCCTGGGTAAGGGTGGTAGTAGTGACAGGCATCCAGCCCCCATGGGTAGAGGTGGTAGTAGTGGTAGGCATCCAGCCCCCCTGGGTAGAGGTGGTAGTAGTGGTAGGCATCTGGCACCCCTGGGTAGAGGTGGTAGTAGTGGTAGGCATCTGGCACCCCCTGGGTAGAGGTGGTAGTAGTGGTAGGCATCTGGCACCCCTGGGTAAGGGTGGTAGTAGTGGTAGGCATCCAGCCCCCATGGGTAGAGGTGGTAGTAGTGGTAGGCATCTGGCACCCCCTGGGTAGAGGTGGTAGTAGTGGTAGGCATCTGGCACCCCTGGGTAAGGGTGGTAGTAGTGGTAGGCATCCAGCCCCCCCTGGGTAGGGGTGGTAGTAGTGACAGGCATCCAGCCCCCCCATGGGAAGGGGTGGTAGTAGTGGTAGGCATCTGGCACCCCCTGGGTAGAGGTGGTAGTAGTGGTAGGCATCTGGCACCCCTGGGTAAGGGTGGTAGTAGTGGTAGGCATCTGGCACCCCCTGGGTAGAGGTGGTAGTAGTGACAGGCATCCAGCCCCCATGGGTAGAGGTGGTAGTAGTGGTAGGCATCTGGCACCCCTGGGTTAGGGTGGTAGTAGTGACAGGCATCCAGCCCCCATGGGTAGAGGTGGTAGTAGTGGTAGGCATCCGGCACCCCTGGGTAGAGGTGGTAGTAGTGGTAGGCATCTGGCACCCCTGGGTAGTGGTGGTAGTAGTGGTAGGCATCTGGCACCCCTGGGTAAGGGTGGTAGTAGTGGTAGGCATCCAGCCCCCATGGGTAGAGGTGGTAGTAGTGGTAGGCATCTGGCACCCCCTGGGTAGAGGTGGTAGTAGTGGTAGGCATCTGGCACCCCTGGGTAAGGGTGGTAGTAGTGGTAGGCATCCAGCCCCCTGGGTAGGGGTGGTAGTAGTGACAGGCATCCAGCCCCCCATGGGAAGGGGTGGTAGTAGTGGTAGGCATCTGGCACCCCTGGGTAGAGGTGGTAGTAGTGGTAGGCATCTGGCACCCCTGGGTAAGGGTGGTAGTAGTGGTAGGCATCTGGCACCCCTGGGTAGAGGTGGTAGTAGTGACAGGCATCCAGCCCCCATGGGTAGAGGTGGTAGTAGTGGTAGGCATCTGGCACCCCTGGGTTAGGGTGGTAGTAGTGACAGGCATCCAGCCCCCATGGGTAGAGGTGGTAGTAGTGGTAGGCATCCAGCCCCCCATGGGTAGAGGTGGTAGTAGTGGTAGGCATCTGGCACCCCCTGGGTAGTGGTGGTAGTAGTGGTAGGCATCTGGCACCCCCTGGGTAGAGGTGGTAGTAGTGGTAGGCATCTGGCACCCCCTGGGTAAGGGTGGTAGTAGTGGTAGGCATCCAGCCCCCCATGGGTAGAGGTGGTAGTAGTGGTAGGCATCCAGCCCCCCATGGGTAGAGGTGGTAGTAGTGGTAGGAATCTGGCACCCCCTGGGTAAGGGTGGTAGTAGTGGTAGGCATCTGGCACCCCATGGGTAGAGGTGGTAGTAGTGGTAGGCATCTGGCACCCCCTGGGTAGAGGTGGTAGTAGTGGTAGGCATCTGGCACCCCCTGGGTAGAGGTGGTAGGCATCTGGCACCCCCTGGGTAGAGGTGGTAGTAGTGGTAGGCATCTGGCACCCCCTGGGTAAGGGTGGTAGTAGTGGTAGGCATCTGGCACCCCCTGGGTAGAGGTGGTAGTAGTGACAGGCATCCAGCCCCCCATGGGTAGAGGTGGTAGTAGTGGTAGGCATCTGGCACCCCCTGGGTAAGGGTGGTAGTAGTGACAGGCATCCAGCCCCCCATGGGTAGAGGTGGTAGTAGGGGTAGGCATCCAGCCACCCTGGGTAGAGGTGGTAGTAGTGGTAGGCATCTGGCACCCCCTGGGTAGTGGTGGTAGTAGTGGTAGGCATCTGGCACCCCCTGGGTAGAGGTGGTAGTAGTGGTAGGCATCTGGCACCCCCTGGGTAAGGGTGGTAGTAGTGGTAGGCATCCAGCCCCCCATGGGTAGAGGTGGTAGTAGTGGTAGGCATCCAGCCCCCCTGGGTAGAGGTGGTAGTGGTGGTAGGCATCTGGCACCCCCTGGGTAGAGGTGGTAGTAGTGGTAGGCATCTGGCACCCCCTGGGTAGGGGTGGTAGTAGTGACAGGCATCCAGCTCCCCATGGGTAGGGGTGGTAGTAGTGACAGGCATCCAGCCCCCCATGGGTAGAGGTGGTAGTAGTGGTAGGCATCCAGCCCCCCCTGGGTAGAGGTGGTAGTAGTGGTAGGCATCTGGCACCCCCTGGATAGAGGTGGTAGTAGTGGTAGGCATCTGGCACCCCCTGGGTAAGGGTGGTAGTAGTGGTAGGCATCTGGCACCCCCTGGGTAGAGGTGGTAGTAGTGACAGGCATCCAGCCCCCCATGGGTGGAGGTGGTAGTAGTGGTAGGCATCTGGCACCCCCTGGGTAGAGGTGGTAGTAGTGGTAGGCATCTGGCACCCCCTGGGTATGGGTGGTAGTAGTGGTAGGCATCTGGCACCCCCTGGGTAGAGGTGGTAGTAGTGGTAGGCATCTGGCACCCCCTGGGTAAGGGTGGTAGTAGTGACAGGCATCCAGCCCCCCATGGGTAGAGGTGGTAGTAGTGGTAGGCATCTGGCACCCCCTGGGTAGAGGTGGTAGTAGTGGTAGGCATCTGGCACCCCCTGGGCAGAGGTGGTAGTAGTGGTAGGCATCTGGCACCCCCTGGGTAAGGGTGGGAGTAGTGGTAGGCATCTGACACCCCTGGGTAAGGGTGGTAGTAGTGGTAGGCATCTGGCACCCCCATGGGTAGAGGTGGTAGTAGTGACAGGCATCCAGCCCCCATTGGTAGAGGTGGTAGTAGTGGTAGGCATCTGGCACCCCTGGGTAGAGGTGGTAGTAGTGCAGGCATCCAGCCCCCATGGGTAGAGGTGGTAGTAGTGGTAGGCATCTGGCACCCCCTGGGTAGAGGTGGTAGTAGTGGTAGGCATCTGGCACCCCTGGGTAGGGGTGGTAGTAGTGACAGGCATCCAGCCCCCCATGGGAAGGGGTGGTAGTAGTGACAGGCATCCAGCCCCCCATGGGTGGAGTTGGTAGTAGTGGTAGGCATCTGGCACCCCCTGGGTAGAGGTGGTAGTAGTGGTAGGCATCTGGCACCCCCTGGGTAAGGGTGGTAGTAGTGGTAGGCATCCAGCCCCCCATGGGTAGAGGTGGTAGTAGTGGTAGGCATCCAGCCCCCCTGGGTAGAGGTGGTAGTGGTGGTAGGCATCTGGCACCCCCTGGGTAGAGGTGGTAGTAGTGGTAGGCATCTGGCACCCCCTGGGTAGGGGTGGTAGTAGTGACAGGCATCCAGCTCCCCATGGGTAGGGGTGGTAGTAGTGACAGGCATCCAGCCCCCCATGGGTAGAGGTGGTAGTAGTGGTAGGCATCCAGCCCCCCCTGGGTAGAGGTGGTAGTAGTGGTAGGCATCTGGCACCCCCTGGATAGAGGTGGTAGTAGTGGTAGGCATCTGGCACCCCTGGGTAAGGGTGGTAGTAGTGGTAGGCATCTGGCACCCCTGGGTAGAGGTGGTAGTAGTGACAGGCATCCAGCCCCCCATGGGTGGAGGTGGTAGTAGTGGTAGGCATCTGGCACCCCTGGGTAGAGGTGGTAGTAGTGGTAGGCATCTGGCACCCCTGGGTATGGGTGGTAGTAGTGGTAGGCATCTGGCACCCCTGGGTAGAGGTGGTAGTAGTGGTAGGCATCTGGCACCCCTGGGTAAGGGTGGTAGTAGTGACAGGCATCCAGCCCCCCATGGGTAGAGGTGGTAGTAGTGGTAGGCATCTGGCACCCCTGGGTAGAGGTGGTAGTAGTGGTAGGCATCTGGCACCCCCCTGGGTAGAGGTGGTAGTAGTGGTAGGCATCTGGCACCCCCTGGGTAAGGGTGGGAGTAGTGGTAGGCATCTGACACCCCCTGGGTAAGGGTGGTAGTAGTGGTAGGCATCTGGCACCCCCATGGGTAGAGGTGGTAGTAGTGACAGGCATCCAGCCCCCCATTGGTAGAGGTGGTAGTAGTGGTAGGCATCTGGCACCCCCTGGGTAGAGGTGGTAGTAGTGCAGGCATCCAGCCCCCCATGGGTAGAGGTGGTAGTAGTGGTAGGCATCTGGCACCCCCTGGGTAGAGGTGGTAGTAGTGGTAGGCATCTGGCACCCCCTGGGTAGGGGTGGTAGTAGTGACAGGCATCCAGCCCCCCATGGGAAGGGGTGGTAGTAGTGACAGGCATCCAGCCCCCCATGGGTGGAGTTGGTAGTAGTGGTAGGCATCTGGCACCCCTGGGTAGAGGTGGTAGTAGTGGTAGGCATCTGGCACCCCTGGGTAAGGGTGGTAGTAGTGGTAGGCATCTGGCACCCCTGGGTAGAGGTGGTAGTAGTGACAGGCATCCAGCCCCCCATGGGTGGAGGTGGTAGTAGTGGTAGGCATCTGGCACCCCCTGGGTAGAGGTGGTAGTAGTGGAAGGCATCTGGCACCCCTGGGTATGGGTGGTAGTAGTGGTAGGCATCTGGCACCCCTGGGTAGAGGTAGTAGTAGTGGTAGGCATCTGGCACCCCTGGGTAAGGGTGGTAGTAGTGACAGGCATCCAGCCCCCATGGGTAGAGGTGGTAGTAGTGGTAGGCATCTGGCACCCCCTGGGTAGAGGTGGTAGTAGTGGTAGGCATCTGGCACCCCCTGGGTAGAGGTGGTAGTAGTGGTAGGCATCTGGCACCCCTGGGTAAGGGTGGTAGTAGTGGTAGGCATCTGGCACCCCTGGGTAAGGGTGGTAGTAGTGGTAGGCATCTGGCACCCCCATGGGTAGAGGTGGTAGTAGTGACAGGCATCCAGCCCCCATGGGTAGAGGTGGTAGTAGTGGTAGGGATCTGGCACCCCCTGGGTAGAGGTGGTAGTAGTGACAGGCATCCAGCCCCCATGGGTAGAGGTGGTAGTAGTGGTAGGCATCTGGCACCCCCTGGGTAGAGGTGGTAGTAGTGACAGGCATCCAGCCCCCATGGGTAGAGGTGGTAGTAGTGGTAGGCATCTGGCACCCCCTGGGTAAGGGTGGTAGTAGTGACAGGCATCCAGCCCCCCATGGGTAGAGGTGGTAGTAGTGGTAGGCATCCAGCCCCCCCGTGGGTAGAGGTGGTAGTAGTGGTAGGCATCTGGCACCCCCTGGGTAGTGGTGGTAGTAGTGGTAGGCATCTGGCACCCCCTGGGTAGAGGTGGTAGTAGTGACAGGCATCCAGCCCCCCATGGGTAGGGGTGGTAGTAGTGACAGGCATCCAGCTCCCCATGGGTGGAGGTGGTAGTAGTGGTAGGCATCTGGCACCCCCTGGGTAGAGGTGGTAGTAGTGGTAGGCATCTGGCACCCCTGGGTAAGGGTGGTAGTAGTGGTAGGCATCTGGCACCCCCTGGGTAGAGGTGGTAGTAGTGACAGGCATCCAGCCCCCATGGGTGGAGGTGGTAGTAGTGGTAGGCATCTGGCACCCCCTGGGTAGAGGTGGTAGTAGTGGTAGGCATCTGGCACCCCCTGGGTATGGCTGGTAGTAGTGGTAGGCATCTGGCACCCCCTGGGTAGAGGTGGTAGTAGTGGTAGGCATCTGGCACCCCCTGGGTAAGGGTGGTAGTAGTGACAGGCATCCAGCCCCCATGGGTAGAGGTGGTAGTTGTGGTAGGCATCTGGCACCCCTTGGTAGAGGTGGTAGTAGTGGTAGGCATCTGGCACCCCCTGGGTAAGGGTGGTAGTAGTGGTAGGCATCTGGTACCCCCTGGGTAAGGGTGGTAGTAGTGGTAGGCATCTGGCACCCCCATGGGTAGAGGTGGTAGTAGTGACAGGCATCCAGCTCCCCATGGGTAGAGGTGGTAGTAGTGGTAGGGATCTGGCAACCCCATGGGTAGAGGTGGTAGTAGTGACAGGCATCCAGCCCCCCATGGGTAGAGGTGGTAGTAGTGGTAGGCATCTGGCACCCCCTGGGTAAGGGTGGTAGTAGTGGTAGGCATCTGGCACCCCCTGGGTAAGAGTGGTAGTAGTGGTAGGCATCCGGCCCCCCATGGGTAGAGGTGGTAGTAGTGGTAGGCATCTGGCACCCCCTGGGTAGAGGTGGTAGTAGTGGTAGGCATCTGGCACCCCTGGGTAGTGGTGGTAGTAGTGGTAGGCATCTGGCACCCCTGGGTAGGGGTGGTAGTGGTGGTGGGCATCCGGGCCCCTATGTGTATATGTGGCATTGGTGATGGCCATCCCGCCCCTATGGTGCTGCTGTTGCTGGTGTAAGTAATTTCTGCATCCCTCTGTGTGTGTGTGATATGTCGGGTACTTGTAGTTTGTTTTTGTGGTTGGTGTCTGACTTACCTTCTGCGCCGTACCCGTCCGTGCCTGTTCCGGTAGTAGATGTAGAATATTGGTAGGATCGGCACAATGGGATTCATGGTTGGTTCGTCTCGTTCGTCTTTCTCGTTGCTTCGCCTCGTCCTCGTCGTTGGCGCGTTCGTCTCGTAGCCGTGGATCGTGTTGTGGCGTGAATCGGAGCTTATGTGCGCCTCTCCCGGATGCTTTGACGTGCCGTGCGTAGCGACGGGTTCGGCGCGTACGGGAAGCGCATCGTACTTGTCCGGCCGGACGGAGCTGCATTTTGGCTTCTGTGCGACTCGATTCTGCGTTTACGGATCCGGCTCGGTCGGGGAACAGGACCTGGATTGGGTGAGTACGACTGGGTCGGAGTCTATGCTGTTGTGCGCATCGTACTTGCTCGTTCGGAATAATGTGCGGATCGGTCGGGAAACAGGCATTCGCATGGCTTTTTTCCCGACTGAATGGTGTTAGGTGCGCCTTCGACCGAGATCGGAATCGGCCCCAGAGTGTCAGAGTCCTAGGAAGCCGGTGGGGGTAGGCAGCAAGGTCAATTTGGAGGCAGTCGACAAAAGGGGTTTGGCAACCACTCGAGAAGTTCACCCACAGGATGCAGAGCGAGCCTAGGGCAATAGACGGTCACACAAAAGAGGTCCACAAGGGCCTTCTGGCACCAGCCCAAGTCTGCGAAGCACAGGGGGGGTCGTGCAGTCAATTGATCCGCTTCCTATTGTTCTTGGGGGTGTTCCTCCAGCCCAGTCAGTCACTCTCACCACCCATTCTTGGGACGGGCAATGCTACCTAGCAACATGGTGTAGTCGGGGAAGGCCGGGTGAGGAGAGGGCAGATGGTCTGCCTAGCTGAGAGCCGAGTAAGGGAGCAGTAGTTGAATGGAGAATGAATTGAGGGGGGCTCTCAGAAGGAGGAGGCATCCCTTCAGGTACACGCTGATCAGAGTCGCACCGAGGCAATGCAGTCACAACGTTAGGTGCGCGATGATACAGGTTGCACAAGATTATTCTAGTCACACTGTCAGAATCACGCCACCTCCCAAGAGAAAAGGGTACTCAATTAATTTGATTTGTTTTAAACCCTTCACGAAGGCAGGGAATGGCTCGTACAGGTATAGGAAATGGTCCAGGAAGATATCTAAGATGGCCGCTAGGAAGCGACCATTGGTGCAGCATTCTAGTGTTGCGAGGCTCGAATGCAGTTTAGAATGTCCAAGGAACGCTCCCACAGAAATGCGCACTTCACCTGACGTTTCTGTGGAGAAGTACGTTCCAGTACCCAGCGGCGCGAGTAATCAGTCAGGGTAGTTCGTCGCGCTTTTTCACGACGTTTAGACTCGTCGCGTTTCTGGAATTCCAGTCAGAGGGAGTAGTGTCTATCCGCAGAGTCAACTCAGTAAGAGTATCTTGATTTTTTCTTGTAATGATTTTGAAGAGACGTCAGAGGGAGCAGTGATACAGAGCCATAGTTTCCCACAGAATGGGCATGTCTGTAGTTGAGCTAGTGAGTTTTTCTATTCATAGCGAGTAGTGTTTTCACAGCACCGGAGCGCGAGCTCTCAATTCACGAGTGAAGTCGTGACAGGATTTTTGTCTACGTTAGTTGTATATATTAGGAATATATCAGACAATTAGTGTGGGAAGGTTACAAGCATGTATACATTTGTAAAGATAAGAAATATAGCATTAAAAACTTAATTGGGTGAAGAAAGGTTAAGGCGAGTACAGCAATTCATTTAGACTCCCTATACCCCGGAAAAATATACTTACCATATCCGACGTAGGTGTTCACAGGAAGTCCAGAGTCAGCAAAGAAAGGTGAGAATCCCTAAAAGCAAGAAGGAAAAAACGATAATAAATTAATGAAGGAAGACAGCTGGGCAGAATCGCAGATAAATAACGATATACATATTGTTATACAGTTACAACAAGCAGAACATACAGAAAGAAAAGAAGAGAGGCATTGGTCACAAAATACTAGGGTAGGTATAGTTGCAAAAGTAAAGTGACAGTAGAAACAAGTCCAAAGCCATGGTATTAAGTTGTTAAAATCATTTTCTTGCAGTTCCTAATCCATGATACACAGCATTGCTAGAAAAGGAAGTAGCGAGAGAAGTGAAGAGCGCGGAGGAGGAACCTGAGGAAAAGAGTGACTGTCTCTTCTCTGTCCCATCCCCTTTCCCCCCGTGGGTTCCTCAGTCATTAATGTGTCTTACAACAACTTGGTTGACTGGGAAACTGTAGTGGGGCATTGGGAACTGACGTCGTTCTGCTCCCGTGCATATTGTGGATTGCACCCTTGACACACACACACAGCGAAGAGTTTCAAAATTCGTACCTCCTTGGAAATGAGGCACAATGTCCGATGCACGTCGATGTTGACCGCACCAGACAGCTCTGGTCACACACACAATGAAGAGTTGCATTTTCCGTGCCTCTCTGGACATTAGGCACAACATCTGGTGCACACCGATATTGGTTGCACCACACAGTTCCGGTCACACACACAAGCGCAAGTTCAGCAATGCTTCACAAGGTAGAATGAGACACTACTATGGTTACGCCCCCATCCCGAGGGTCGCAACCTGTAAATCGGACACCGCGCTCAATGAGCATGTAGTCGGCATGTTGCATGAGAGAGATGCAGCACGATCGATGAAGCGGGCCACGTGGGTCCCGCAACCGGTGAATCTGCTCACCACCAACGAGACGATTATGTATGCCATGGTCCCAATGATGCAGGGGCCACTCGACTTAGATGCGGGCCAGACTTCAGGCTCCACACAGGGCAATCCGGTCTCCAGGCACAGTTCTTAGTCCCATGCCCACACCCAGCTACAAGTTGAAATCCAGCAAACGATATGGGCACTTGAGAGGGCACCGTGCTCCAGGTGTCACAGGTAGATGGTGTGGGTCCCTCTTAGAATATCTTTGATGTCCCTGAGACCTCCAAGAGAACAGGGGGCAAGCTCAACAAGCCCATGGAGAGCACACTTCAGGGTGCCACAAAGCAGCAGGTAGTTGGTCCAGGCCAGCCACTATTCAGGAAGGGCAGGCTGTCCCTTTCAATCGCAGTAATCCTCCTTGTGCACAACAGAGTCCTCTGGCAATGTGCACCATGTAGTCCAGGTTCTCTGGTCCTACGTCCCAATAAGCGTATCTCACCTTTTGCTGCAGGATGGCACCAGTAGTTATACTGGAATGTGCCTTTGAAGTTGGGAGTGGTTCAAAGGGTCATCCTTTGAACCACAGAAGTCTCCCCTAAATTTCAGTCCTACCTGCCATTAGGCCATGTAATTTAGATCTTAATTTTTAGTGGGGCCATGATCTGGCCCCGGAGGCCAAGTGTCAAAACCTCCTCCTACAATCTCTGCAGCCAGGCCCACAAATGGCAGAGGTCTGTCCTTACAATTGAATGCCCAATGTTTTATAACTGTCGCAGGAGAATGCCCAGATGTGCTCCTTCAACCTCTAGTGTGGACTGGAGCCAAGCACGGGAGTTTGAGAGCATAGAAATGCCCACTTTCTAGTGGTAAAAACAACAGTTGATGGACAGAATGCAGAACAATGTCATACATTCACCCCAGTACAGAGATCTGGGCCTAAATCCATCGTTTTTTTGCTCACCATGCCATTCCAGTTTGAACCCAGCCATATGCAAATCAGTCTTGACCCTGTGCCTCATGGGAACAGTCCAGCCCGAACTGCCAAGCCAGGTCCTCCCTGGACTGGAAACAAGCATCCTAGGACCGGTTTCGGGGTTTCACCCCTCTTCAGCCAGGATAGCTTGATTCCAGTGGCATGGAGAGCACGGGACCCACGTCTGGGCATACCCGTCCCACTCGGGGTGACAAATGCAAAAACAACAGTTGATGGACAGAATGTAGAACAATGTCATACATTCACCCCAGTACAGAGATCTGGGCCTAAATCCATCGTTTTTTTACTCACCATGCCATTCCAGTTTGAACCCAGCCATATGCAAATCAGTCTTGACCCTGTGCCTCATGGGAACAGTCCAGCCCGAACTGCCAAGCCAGGTCCTCCCTGGACTGGAAACAAGCCTCCTAGGACCGGTTTCGGGATTTCACCCCTCTTCAGCCAGGATAGCTTGATTCCAGTGGCATGGAGAGCACGGGACCCACGTCTGGGCATACCCGTCCCACTCGGGGTGACAAATGCAAAAACAACAGTTGATGGACAGAATGCAGAACAATGTCATACATTCACCCCAGTACAGAGATCTGGGCCTAAATCCATCGTTTTTTGCTCACCATGCCATTCCAGTTTGAACCCAGCCATATGCAAATCAGTCTTGACCCTGTGCCTCATGGGAACAGTCCAGCCCGAACTGCCAAGCCAGGTCCTCCCTGGACTGGAAACAAGCATCCTAGGACCGGTTTCGGGGTTTCACCCCTCTTCAGCCAGGATAGCTTGATTCCAGTGGAGTGAGCTAAAGAATGATGATGGATTAAACCCAGATCAGTTGACTGGGGGTGAGTGTTTGATTTGCTCAAACGCTCCGTCCATCATCCCCTTTGGTATCGCTTTGTTCGCCCTAAGTTGGCAGGGTATGCCCAGACGTGGGTCCCTTGCTCACTTTGCCACTGGATTCAAGCTAGCCTGGCTGATGACGGCTGAATAGCCAGAAACCGGTCCCAGGATGCTTGTTTCCGGTCCAGAGAAGACATGGCTTGGCAGTTCGGGCTGGACTGTTCCCATGAGGCACAGGGTCAGACTGATTTGCTTATGGCCATGTCTGAACTGGGGTGGTGGAGTGAGCTAAAGAATGATGATGGATTAAACCCAGATCAGTTGACTGGGGGTGAGTGTTTGATTTGCTCAAACGCTCCGTCCATCATCCCCTTTGGTATCGCTTTGTTCGCCCTAAGTTGGCAGGGTATGCCCAGACGTGGGTCCCTTGCTCACTTTGCCACTGGATTCAAGCTAGCCTGGCTGATGACGGCTGAATAGCCAGAAACCGGTCCCAGGATGCTTGTTTTCGGTCCAGAGAAGACATGGCTTGGCAGTTCGGGCTGGACTGTTCCCATGAGGCACAGGGTCAGACTGATTTGCATATGGCCATGTCTGAACTGGGGTGGTGGAGTGAGCTAAAGAATGATGATGGATTAAACCCAGATCAGTTTACTGGGGGTGAGTGTTTGATTTGCTCAAACGCTCCGTCCATCATCCCCTTTGGTATCGCTTTGTTCGCCCTAAGTTGGCAGGGTATGCCCAGAAGTGGGTCCCTTGCTCACTTTGCCACTGGATTCAAGCTAGCCTGGCTGATGACGGCTGAATAGCCAGAAACCGGTCCCAGGATGCTTGTTTCCGGTCCAGAGAAGACATGGCTTGGCAGTTCGGGCTGGACTGTTCCCATGAGGCACAGGGTCAGACTGATTTGCATATGGCCATGTCTGAACTGGGGTGGTGGAGTGAGCTAAAGAATGATGATGGATTAAACCCAGATCAGTTGACTGGGGGTGAGTGTTTGATTTGCTCAAACGCTCCGTCCATCATCCCCTTTGGTATCACTTTGTTCGCCCTAAGTTGGCAGGGTATGCCCAGACGTGGGTCCCTTGCTCACTTTGCCACTGGATTCAAGCTAGCCTGGCTGATGACGGCTGAATAGCCAGAAACCGGTCCCAGGATGCTTGTTTCCGGTCCAGAGAAGACATGGCTTGGCAGTTCGGGCTGGACTGTTCCCATGAGGCACAGGGTCAGACTGATTTGCATATGGCCATGTCTGAACTGGGGTGGTGGAGTGAGCTAAAGAATGATGATGGATTAAACCCAGATCAGTTGACTGGGGGTGAGTGTTTGATTTGCTCAAACGCTCCGTCCATCATCCCCTTTGGTATCGCTTTGTTCGCCCTAAGTTGGCAGGGTATGCCCAGACATGGGTCCCTTGCTCACTTTGCCACTGGATTCAAGCTAGCCTGGCTGATGACGGCTGAATAGCCAGAAACCGGTCCCAGGATGCTTGTTTCCGGTCCAGAGAAGACATGGCTTGGCAGTTCGGGCTGGACTGTTCCCATGAGGCACAGGGTCAGACTGATTTGCATATGGCCATGTCAGAACTGGGGTGGTGGAGTGAGCTAAAGAATGATGATGGATTAAACCCAGATCAGTTGACTGGGGGTGAGTGTTTGATTTGCTCAAACGCTCCGTCCATCATCCCCTTTGGTATCGCCACTTTCTAGTGGTGGCATTTCTACATTAATTATGAAAAAGCCACCTTTACCACTGGCAAGAGATTGTCGCTGCGAATCCAATGATACTAAACATCGGGAGCCTGCTCCACTGCAATCCACTATTGCAGTCTGAAGTGATCTTAACTATTTTCCCATGTTAGCCTATGGAAAGAGCAAACCTCATAGGCAGTGAAAACACGCATGGGTATTCCTCACTACCTAGGCAGGGGACACATGTGTGTATTTCACCTTCCACTTGCTTCACCCATTAAGACATACCCTCTGGGTACTCGGGTGGAAGTAAAAGGTCCTCTCAGGATGGCATCTGACTTAAAACAGGCCAGTCGGAATAAATACACAATTGCGTGCAACAGCCTGTAGTGGCAGGCTGAACACATCTTTAAGAGTACCATCGGTCCAAAGTGCATTACAACCTACAATGGCAGGCCGGACACGTATTTAAGAGCATTTGGTGTGAGTACGCACACCGGCCTGCAGCCCAGGTAAGCACCACTTCCTAACGGGTGTAGGAAGGATGTGTGCCAACTTTCGCATTGAATTTATAGTGGGAAAGTTCTCCACGCCCTAAGGCCCTAACAAGAGAATCAGTAAGACCAGGTAGGAGAAAGCAAAAAGTTTGGGGAAACGCTACCTGAAGAGGTCAGGTCTAACACCAAGGATGTTTCCCTGGTTCTGAGGTGAACAAAAGTTGAATGTGTAGTGTAGATTTGCACAGATGCATCCAGGTTTATTTGTCAAACATTATACAAGCAGATGCCCACAAGCTGCTCTGTTGACACACCAGTTATAATCCAGACTTGAGTGCAAACAGGAGTTTGAGCAAATAAATCAGAATCTAAATCTTTGGAGTGAAAATAAGGAAATCTTCAGGCTAAAGTAAACAGAAACATTTTAAACAGCTGTGTACGTTTATGCCAGGAGACATCATTATATTTTAGCAGAGATCCCAAGTTATCAGGTGTGAAAAATGTTAATTCACTGAGTCACATCTGTATAAAAGCCTATAGGTTGGTGTTGTTAGTCTGTCCTTTCCTTATTCCCCTCCCCCTTTTCCCCTCTGCCATTGAAAAAACCCCTACAAGTGGCTGATTAGAATGTTGACAAATGTACCTCATAGTGATCTGAGGAGAGTCTGAAGACATGTGTCAGCACTTTTTACATCAAAAGTGCTGATTGATGGATCGGGCTATGAGTAAGTCTGTTCCAGATGAGAGTCCTACATTTATCTTAGAATTTACCCACAGACAAATAAAATCCCGTCAAGAAAATCCACACAATACAGGATTCAAAGTGCAAACCATGAAGTTTTATTAAAAATTATGGAATCAATACAGAAGACAAAAAGGTACTGGTTAGTCTATTGAAAATATTCCATAATGCAAATTTAAAATATCCTTGACAGCTGTACTAAGCCCTATTCTTGTTAATAGCCAGAACTGAACACTGTCTAGCATAAGGCAAATGAGTATCAAGGAGCATTTATTATAGGACTGCTCAATAAGATAGGAGAGAAGTTTGAAAATTTTCTAAGCGCAGAATAATAAACAGACTAACATGGAATCTGCTCTCCAATAAGGCCAGAGGAAGACCAGGCTTGTTTCCCAAACAGTGTTTTTTTTTTTATACATTTGCAGACTAAGAAACTGTGCAGTTACTGAGGTGTGACAAAGAATGTTACATATCACAACCAATGGGAAAACAGGAAACAAATCACATGGCAATATTGACATTTGCCCTAGATCTAAGGAATGCACTGTATTGTAGCTGACACAGAAAACAATACCACATTCAAAATATAATTAGCCCCTCCATTTGATTCAATTGTATTGATCTGTAAATCTGGCCTCCAGGAACATCAGGAACAGCAAACATTACATTTTATAAATTTACAGAGTGCGCTGCCTGGCCATTGAAGCCTATGCAATTTTCCAATCCACGCAGCTCTTCCATGCAGGCTTTCAAGGGTGCTAAGATTAGTCTAGCAAAGGCATGAGTTTTCCTCCAACCCTGCTGACTGGCTTCTGCTTGCCCTCAACTGCCCTTTTTCATTGTATTTTGGTTTGCCCTGGATAGGCTGTCTTTTTGATTGGGGGACTCTTTCAGCCATGTCTTTTTGAAGTTGGGGTCCTCGATCTACAGTGGCAATGCCAAGTGGCCCTGAAAGCTCCAAAGCATGGCCTAGGTTACTCTGGGTTTGGCTACCTGCCATGGGGAGCAAAGTCTCTGGTGATCTTTTAAACCTCCAGGCAAGGAGGTCAGTCACGGTCCTTGTTTTACTGCGAGTTCTCCGCGGTATCTTCAGCATGCCTGGTAGTCATAGGTGGCTTTGCCTTTTAGTTTGACACCTGTTATTTTCTCGTTTGGCTGCTATTCTTCAGGTTTTGAGACTAAAACGTGTGGTTACTAAATGGTTCTTTCCCTGCTGGGACTCTTGTCCCTTCTTCTGGATTATCTATGAACCATTCAAGCACCATTGTCGCTGGGACCTCAGTCTACTCCTCCTTCCCCTTATTTCAGAGCAGGCTTGGTCATATGTGCCCTTGCAGTCGTCCTGTCCTCCCAGCAACCTCTGGTGGCTTTGGCCACTGACTGCAGGTGTGACAGTTGCTTTAGGACAATCATGTGGATATTCCTCCGGTGGGTCTAGTTTTCCTCTGTGCTGCACCTTTCCCACTGTGTTACATGTGAGCTTTTCACTCCTCTGGGTGGTTGTTTTTTAGTGGTTACTGGTCAGTTATTTCTCAACTCTTTGAATTATTTTACCATGGGGGTTGTGGGTGGTTTCATTCTTATAGGTTCTTGGACTCCCCCTATATCCTCTATGGGCTCTTTGTTGACTCACGTGGTTCCTGGTGGCTCATCTTGGCTGGTTGTTGACTCCTTTTGGGTTGTGACTGCCATGTGGGGTGGGAGAGGCAACCAAAACTTACTTTCTCATTCTTCTCAATGTGGCTTTCTTTTCTGCCTGTCTAGGCTTCATATGCGACTTCAGTTATTTCCCCTTTGCCTGGTATATATACCCTCTTGGTATAAACCCTCTTGGTCACTCCATCTGGTGTGCTCTTTGCCTCCTGGGTTCCTTTTCATATCCTGGTGTAGTTACCCTCTTGGCCACTCCATCTGGTGTGCTCTTTGCCTCCTGGGTTCCTTTTCGTATCCTGGTATAGTTCCTGGTTGTTGATTGGGATACTTTTCTATTTGTAGTTGTCTCCCTTTGTAGCTGCCCTGTTTCGTTTCTCTCTGCACCGCCTGTCTGGGTTTGTGGTCCTTGGCTGTCATGGGGTTTGTAATTGTCTCCATCTTCTATGCCAGCATTTTTCTTCCTGTCTCTGGGTTCGTGTCAAGCTGGCCAGGTATGAGGGCTCAATTGTCTTCTGCCTCCTCTAGATGACCTTGTATTCGCTCTAACAGTTGCAAGTTCAGACCCTGAGCCTACCAAGTGTTTCCTCCTCTTGGGGTAGGTTGCGTGTCTGTTATTGGCTTCGGTACAATAGACATCTGTTCTTCAGCACCAAGACACACTTTTGGGGTGTCAGGGCACTTGCTGGATGCTTTATTTTTTTTCTTTTAAAAAACACTTCGGGCCTGATTTAGATCTTGTCGGTACTACTGTCGTCCCACCATGACGGAGGTTCCAAGTACTCTGTGGAGCTGACAGCGGTTCGCCCACTGTATTTAGTTGTTGCGGCAACAGACAGGTATCCGCAGCAGCGGCGGTCTTCTATGCTGGCTAATAATACTCCATCTTGCCGGCGGGCTTGCGCCAAGTCAATTTAGATGTTACTGTTGTGCTGGTGGTGTCCTGGCGGCAGAGTCCTGATGGAGCGAAGCCTTGCTGGTGTGGAGACAGGTAAGTACTACTTATCATTATCTCACTACACACATATATATGTTGCGAGTGTGTCATAATGTATATGTAGGCAATGTGTAATTCCCATTTCTTACATATAGTCCTTCCAACGTACAGGATTTACTTATAGCATAAAGCCAGATTGGTCTGGCAGTATTGGTTTTTGGTAACAGGTAGCATTCTGGTTGCAATTGTTTTAGCCAGTATCTTGCTATCTACATTTATTAATGATAAATCACATTTTTGTGGGAGATTCCCAGTTTTCAACAGAGGTATTACTATTGCTTCTCTCAGTGAAAGGGTAAGCCATATCACTAGCTCTTGCCTCTTCATCCAGCTGAAGTAGATATGGAGCTAATTCTGCTACATAATCTGTATAGAATTAAATTTTGATCCTCTCACTTTCAGGGCTGGTTTTTTACCATGCATCTAACATTTGCTTGGTTTCCCTCCAGCATAGTTAGGGAGCACAGCCGCTCAGTTTTTCATCCTCTGCCCATGCTAGTGTTGCTCTTTCCAAATATTTTTGTAGTTCACTTATGTCATAGTGGGATGAGATGTATACAATTTTGGTGTAAAACTGGGAAAATGCAGCTAGCATGACTGTGGGTTGGTGTAATAATAGACCCTCCTCTGATTCAATGTCAATTATATCCAAAGCAGCCCGTGTGGGCATGCAAGTCTAGCCAGGGTCTGTCCATGGCATTGACCTTCCCCATACATTTCTGCCCATTTCCCATAAATGTAACTTTATGTGTACTTCCTCTCTAAATTCTCTCACCCCCTTCTGTATCAACAAATGCAACAAGCGGCAGGTGAAATAAATTGCACCTCCTCACCATATTTCTCAGGTTGCCCCTACAAATATATACATACACGGTGCACACTCTATTAGCATCGCCCCTCTTGGATACCTCTACCATGAAGACCCCCGAATTATATAATTGTAGTGGTGCACCCAAAATTAGAACAATATCGAAAAGAACAAAGTCCAATTAGTTCATCCAATTTTCTGTGTTCCTTCTTTATTTTTATATTCCAAAACATTCTTGTGCTTTCATATTCCATATGTCACAACCTCAGCCAACACGTTTCATCCACAGCAGTAGACTTCTTCAAGGCTCCAATATAATGCACTACATAAAAATCATATCTGATGAAATCTTATGAATAATGCTTTAAAACCCATTCCCAAGCAAATGGGAAACCCTTCACATAATGACATCCTATGTGGTAACACAAGAAGGTGAATAACCACACAAAAAACCCATATTCACATACCAGGAGAGCAATTCATGAGTTTCAATGTGCAAATATTGATTACAGGTTACAATTTTCTCTTCTATGTCTCTAGATTCTAACCTGCAATCAATATTTGCACATTGAGACTAATGAATTGCACACTTGTAAGATTGGGAGCCTCACCTTTCCCAACTTTGGAGCAACTAGACTAGCTCCTTGCACATCGGCCCCCAAGTCTGCGGTGTATAGATAGCAAAGTAAGGGGGCCAAGACACAGCCCTGCTTCAGCCCGTTGTTTGTGGCTATTCTTGATGTTACTATGGTAGGGCTTGTTTTGACCTGGACCCATGTTCCCTGGCAAAGGTATTAGATAGCCTTAAGGAGCTTGGGCGGGATCCCCCAGGAGGTTAATTTCCACCTCACCCTATCAAATGCTGTGCTGTAGTCTATGAAACAGCAGTGCAAGGGCGTTTTTTTTTTTTGACTGTTTGTTTAGAAAAGTATGCCAGTGCCATGATATTGTCCATTGTTGAACTTTGTGGTCTGGATCCTCATGATAAATTGGGAGGATTCCTTTTCTTTTGCCCATGACTCCAACTCCTCTGATAAAATACGGCAAAAGCCTTGGCTTCTAAGTCAAGCAGGGTTACCAGCCTATAGTTTGCTGGGTTAGCTCGATCACCTTTTTTCTATATGTGGTGTAAAATTGAGCCACTCCAGGACTGCGGCGTCATTGCTGTCAAATAAACCTGTTCAAATAGTGGGGTCAAAATCGGAGTAAAATATGCCTGAGCTGTTTTAAACATGAGCTGAGATCCCCTTGGGACCTAGGGCACCATCATTCCCCATTTTTTTGATGACTTTGGTGGCTTTGCCCTCGGTGATTAGAGTACCTTCGATGTTGTGGGTAGCTGTTCCCTCACAGCTCGTATCGGCATCGGTGGCTTTGCCTTCTGCAATTAGAATACCTTTGATGTTATGGCTAACTGCTTCGGGTCTGCTTCAATCGATCGGCCCCGCGTCAGGAGAATCTTTCATATAAAGTTGTTTGACATACCTTTCCCAGTCATTTTCAACTACCCCATTCTCCTGTGACATACCTTGGTTTTCGAGCCGATCTATGTACCTCCACATTCTATGATTCTTTTCTTTCAGCATGGAAAACACTTTCAGCCATTCCCCTTCAACTTATTCCCTTTTGTACTCCCATCATTTCTTTTTATATGCTGACCTAAGCAACTATGGAGAGCCCCTGTGGTGCTTTGCCACCTCTCTTCTTGGCTCTCAATGCCCTTCAGAGGGCATATTTGCTCTGAACCAGACCTTTTTGTTGTCAGGGCGCATGATGTGTAATTTCTGAACTCTTTCTCTGGATCTTGTGTTGAACTTCCCCCAAGATCTGCTGTAATCAAGCCTTCCCAGCCACTTATTACTGAGATTGGAGTGACTGACTTTGAGTTATTTTTTCGCATTTCTACCCACTCCTTCAGGATATTTCCGAGGTTGGTTGACCATTTAATTCTTCGGAGACCCTTGTGCCCCTCTTCACCCGTAGGTCCACCTATCACTTGAAGTGAAGCTGCTATGCTTACTGTTAATTGCAGAGTAACACGCCGTGGCCTGTGATCACTTTTGCCTCTATCATCCACTTCAAAGTCCCACAATCTGTCTTCTAACTTTTCACTAACTAATATGCAGTCAATTGTGGATGATTTCTTAAACGTGGGTTTGTAGCACCATGAAGGAAAGTGTATAGCTTTTAGTGACTGGGTTGAATATAGTTTGTTGTTATAGAGGAAGGTGAGAAAGAGTGCGGCCTTACTCATGTGCCTGTGCGTGTCGGTTTTCCTTTCCAGGCCCCTCATATTGAAGTCTCCAGCACCATGCACGTGATGTGTATCGTATTTGGTGAGCAAGTCTTCCAATGTATCTATGAACGGTTCAATAAAATCTTTTTTCTGGCTCTGCACTGGGTTGATGTAACAGTTTATTAATAACAATCAGAGTGGTTGTTGTTCAAGCCTTGGCCTTTTATTCATATAGCTTGTATCTCTGGTAATTTGACAGGAATTTCGTGGGCAACAAATGTACAGGCATGGTTTACGTAGACCGAAAGTCCTCCCGATGGGTGGCCAAAGATATTCCTTTTGGTGGCTGCTTTTTTAATAATAGCCTGCTATGGGAGTTGTTGTCAATACCCATGTTTCTTGGAGACACACTGTGTCTCAGATGGCTAGATATTCCTGAACTGACTTGTTCCAAGTGATTTTCCTGATCCCAGCTATATTCTAGGAAGTTAGTGTCAATTGTTGTTGTTCTTGGGACTCTCCCCTTATCCCCTCAGAAATGACCTGGTTTTGATTAATATTAAGGATGCCGCCTCGGTAACCCATGCTCCTCAGTAAGTGCAGACTCGAATTGGCTTATGCGCGCTTCCAATGGTTATTTCTATAAGTGGCCCAGATGTTTGCAGGAGCACCTAGTCTTGGTTGATTCCTACGGCTGTTTGAGTTTTTATTATTGTTGCTCTGCAAGACCGAGAAAGCCCCCTTTTCCTTATCAGTAGGACGAAGCACATGCAGATATTTCTTCGGCTGAAAGGGTTGAGCATCAATGCCCCATTCAGCTAACTGCTGCACCTCTTCTAGCACTGCAAGTTGTAATCGCTGTTGGCTGAATCCCAATGAAGTTGAACCCCCATGGGTATCACCTTGGAGCCTTAAAATCTAACCCACTCCACGTCGTCTGTCTCGATCGGAGTGAGGGATGCAATATGTTTGAATAATCGAAGGATACTGGTCCTGTTCAGGATGTCATTGAGGGCCCTTGATGTAATATCTTGGAGTGAGCAGTACCTCGTAAATACGAGGAGTTTCCTTGAGAGCCAATGGAACGTCAGAGCCCTGGGCTTGGACTTGTGAGTTGATTTCAGTGCCTGAACCTGATGGGGCTCTTTCTGTGTTTCCATACTGCTGTTGACCAGTTACCCTTCCTCGTGAGCTTGGCTGGCACTCCTTCATCTGTAGTTCCATCTGAGGGGATATACTTTGCACCGCAGGTCCCGAGTAGTTTGATGCGGTGGCCTGTGTGCTTATGTCCACTTTCGTTGGGCTTTTCACCAACTCTTCTTTAAATCCAAAATCAAACTCTCACCTGACAGATGCCTTGGGGGCCCAAGACTTGCTGTGAGGCAACAATGCCTCGGGTCCTTGAGGTTTTCCTCCTTTTACTTCCCCTGTATTAGCCCTCTCTACTGCTGTGAATATAGGGTAAAGTGGCCTGAGTTTACTGCTTTTTTCTACAATGAGTTTTTTCAAAATGGGTTGCAGTACCGATCTTCTTTTGGATTTTGCCTTTTTTAGCTGTTTCTTCAAGTTCTTCTTGGCTCTCCTGGATAGAGGGGCTTCTGGCAAAATGGAGCCAGTCATTTCTTCTGCATTCTGGCACGGCCTTGTGGCCACTTCCCCTTCGCCTGTTCTGGTCCCCCATAGGGAACCGGGTCTCTGAGATTCCTGCAGAGTATTGCGCTTTAGGTCTTACTTTCTATCAAGGCTTGGGGGGGGGGGCAGTCTATATCACTTGGGGCCATAAGAGTGTAACTCGGTGTGGTTGAGCTAGTAGATTTCCCTGTGTCTTGCAGTGCACCACACTTACCCCTCGATAGCGTGACTATCTCCCCTAGGATCTCAGGGAGCCCTGCCCATTTGTCGATGGTTTCTGCACATGTGCAAGCACATGTGCTTGTGGCCAGTTTGCTGAGGATGTTTGCTTCCATGGTCTCTAAGCTAGCACTTTGGTTCACAAGGCATTGTGCCATCGCTTGTAGGAGGTATATTTGAACCTCCATTTTGGTTGACTGCCACAGCAGTGCCCTGGCTAATGTGTTCTGTGCCTCTCTTGTTTCTGTCAGGTGGGGGTCTTCCTTGTCATTCTTTAGTCGGACTGGTGTTTGTGTGTCCTTACCTCCTCTGCCTTTCCAAATAATTTGGGCATGAGCTCCAGAGTTCTTTCTATTTTCATCTCCATGTTTTGGAGGAAAGAGGATGTGAGGTCCTCTGCTTCAATGCTGGTGCTCCTCTGGGCGTTTGCGGAAGTGGCTGATCTTGTGGCGGATATCATACCCTCCTGGAATGATTCTTCAAGGCCTGGCTCACTTTGCCAGTGAATTAGTGCTTCAATGGTAAAAGGGCCATTTTCTGTGTATTGTTACTCTAGTCTAGTGTGTTGTTATTCTCTGGTGTCTCCTGGACTTTGCCTTGCAAGTGATTGTGGTGATACACTCCTTTGGTCCTTGTTGCCCCCTAAGCTTTCCTACTTCGGGCGATCCCCACTTTCCAGGGCATGAATGCGATCTTTAATTTTTGGTGGGTTTACTTAATGTGGTGGTGATGGCCTTGCTTGAGGCAGCCTTGGGTGGAGACTCTTTTATCTCTTCCTTTGCCCCCTCCGTTGAGCTGACAGACGTTGCCATATGACTGCCGGGTGTTTCAAAATTTTGAGTGATGAGCCCTTATTAGGGCAGGCCCCTTAAGGGGTTCTCTAATGTGAGGTGACTGAGCAATGCTTCTTGTAATCATTGTCTGTAATGATGGGGGAGAGTCTTTTACTTCAGAGACTGTCACTGGACTGTGTGCATTCTTCTTTCTAGGCACCATGAATTTGTGGGAGGAGTAGAATGAGGAAATCAGTGGAAGCTATCCGGATGTTAATGACTTGCTATTTATTGCTATTACTATTGCTTGAAAGGGCTCACCTTGGCTCTCCTTGGCACCGCTGGAAGGTACTATTGTCTACCTGGATCCTCCGCCTTCCACCTGCTGTCTAGAGTCCCTACAACAGGAACCTGTCTTGTTATTCTCCGTGGCCCCCGCTTGACAGGTATCTGTGGGACCGGGTGTGGGTGGAGTCCGAGGCTCTGCTTCTCTTCTGCCTCCTTCAGCTTTCCTTTGGCTTTCCTTTGTGCTCGGCTGGTTACTGCTGGTCCCACTGATCTTGCTGATCTTGCGTTTGACTACACTGGGCAGTCCTGTATGGGTCAGAGTGGGGACACCACGAGGCTCCACAAGCCGCACCCAGAGCTTTCTGGGCCGCATCCATGAAGTTCCCGGAGCCCACTCTCTGCGATGGCACACTAAGGCCTCCCCACCTCGCTTTGCCATGCCCTCGCTGCTTTATCCCAGGACTCCCTGCTTGCTTCAAACTAGGCTTGGATGGGGCACAATTTGGTAGAAAATGGTAGGGGGGTTGTGGAGGGCGTCGGGCAGCCGGGATCAGATTGCCCTGGCCCTTTCCCTCAAGTCTCGAGTTTTGGGCCACTGCCCCACACACACACCCCCTGCGCTGGCTCCTCAGGCACCGCCCCGAATCCATTGACTCTACAAGCCTGCGCTCTCAACTCTCGCTTTCGAACCCTCTGGCAATCTCTGCTCCACTCCATGCCTGGGGGGGTTTCCTTATGGCCGGGTGGGGGGCTACTGCACTCAGGGCTCTGGGGGCTCTGGCAGGCAGGTGGCTACAGCAACGAGCAACAGCAGTGAGCAGCGTGGGGCTCCTCTTCCATGCAGCAAAGTCAAAGGCCGTTAGTGAACCGTGGAAGGACAGTTGGGCCAAGCACCAACTGCCAGCAGTAGATCCGCACGAGGTTACTCCAAACAAATACCCGCCACTTAAAAAGCTTACCCATTTCCTAATTTTGTTTTCAAAATCCTCTTCGATCTATTCATTTCTAAATTCTTGTTATCCCTGCATTATCCTATTTACTTATTTTCTTTATTTCAAGTTTCTGTACTTTACTTCAAACTGTCTCTGTACTAGTCTGTCTCTAGCTTCCTTTCTTCTTCTTTGTCAGTCAGGTTTCCCTTATATATTTTGTGCACTGCCTAGTGATGGTACTGTAAGACTCAGAGAACGCTTTGGTCACGTACTCCTACTCTGCTGTGAAGACAACACGTCTAAGTAAGGTGTATGTTTGTTGAGATGGGAAGGCTTTCTTTTACTTTTTCATGCTCAATTAGTACAACTAGAGAGTGGCCATGGTCACGTTGGACACCACACCCCCAAAGATGTATATGTATTAGCAGCAGTTGGTGATGACCGTGCACCATGACTGAAAGGAAGTATGAGGAGGACGGCCCCATTGCATTTGCCAGCCAAGACCATATGTCCAGTTGTCCACCCTTTTATTTCTTTTCAAAAATTCAGATTCATCAATAGCTCTGCCGCTCCATTACAAAAAGTTACTGTTTATCTTGAGGCTTTTCAAAAATTGCCACCAACAAAATGCCAACCCGATATTTTTATATACTGTAACCAAATTGTAGTGATGTTTGTGGTTGTATTTTGCTATAAAAAAAATAATAATAATAGGGTGTGGCGTATCTGGCATCTAAAAAATGTGTAATGTTTTTTCTAGCCGCACCGACCACCAGTGTCGGGGCAAGCAGTGACGGCACCAGCCAAGCAGCAGATGCAGTAGTGGTACAAGGGAGTGAGCCAGCGGCAGTGGCGGGCGGTGGTAAGTCATATTCCTTGCCTATTCACAATTAATAATATACTCACAGCAAGGGTGTACTGTTGACTAGTGAAAAGTTTAACACACCCCTCTTAAGCAGATACAGCGGGAGTTGAGTATTTAATGGCCTCTTCTATCTGCAACTTAGCAGACAAAGTTTCATAAAGATCTTTAAATATGATTGGTTGATGGAAAAGGGAAAGAAGGATGAAAGGAGAAAGGATGGTTGAAATTTAATACGAGTGAAAGAGAAGGATGCGTGGGCGAAAGGATGCATATAGGTGGGTGACAGGCTGCATGGTGGGTGAAGGATGGCTGAAAAGGTATGTGGGTGAAAGGATGTCTGCCTGGGTGGGTGAAAGGAATCCTCAGGTGGGTTTGATGGGTGAAAGAAGGCATGGGTGGGTAAATGTATGTTGGTGAAAGAATCGATGAGACTGAGAGCCATGTTTGGATGGATAGATATATGGATGGGTGGTTTTCAATGGTGAAGACTGGATGAGAGAATGTAAAACTTAAACGGTGAGTCGCAAAGCCAAGGGTGAAGAATAATATTACTAGAAGAACAATGCAATAATGAATGGAAAAATCCTTGGAATGAAGAAGAAACAAGGGACTAGGGAGCTCCTCTGGAGGGGTGTTCTTCTCACCTACTTTACAAGCTTGGAATGGTTTTTATCAAGGCGTGGTGACAGAGCGTGAGGCCAGGGAGTAAAGTAGGACTAAGAGTAAGTGCGTTGACTTTTGTGGATGGGATAGTCTGTGACAAAAGTGCCAAATACAATATCTTGTTCCTTAATCCTTTCCCTGTGCTGTGGTGCATTGCTTTTCCCACCGTCTACATACAGGCAGACAGGAGGATGTCTGCATGATTGATTTTATCGAACCTCACGTGACGTATATCATTATAGTATTCATCTGCCTTGTAGTCAGGGTGAAATTGAAAGGCATTTAACGGAGCATGGCCATGATAGGAATAAGATAATTGTCTAGTACAGCTGCCCCACTGCTGCAGACAGTAGCAAAGTAACAAGAGTATGACTAGGGCGCCAGCTGAGCTAGCATGCCTCTATTAATTTAGCTCAACAAGTGACAGAAGAATACTTGTGTACTCCATAGTGCATAATGTCTGAAACTCTAATCACATCAAAATCGAATGGCCCGAGGATACCAGCAAATGTACTGCTACAGTGCCACTACATAATTTTAGGAGTTTTAATAAGAGCATTGTTTACAATTTGTCTTTTTTCTTTCTTGATATAGCTACTCTTGGTGGTCCTAACAGGCAGGAGATAGCAGCCCTGACGTGGCAGAGGAAACTGGAGGCCATAAGGGCAGAATACCAGTGGCTGGTGGTCCAGGAGGAGGAGGAGGCGGCAGCAGCTGCAGATGCCCCGGGCCCCAGCCAGACCTCAGGGCCTCCATTCCACCGGTGCCGCAGTACGATGGCAGCCACCCACCGCTATTCCATCACAGCTGTCCCCCCTATTTTCGCGCATTTCAGCGCTCCATCATGCAGAGGCTGTCGCGCATGGAAGCCAGGCAGGAACGGATGGAGGGGCACATGAAGAAGCTCCTAGCCCGCCATTAGTGCCCTCTTCTGCCCCTTTTTTTAATCCTTTTTTTGGTAGATGGGAATTGGTGTGGGGAGAGGGTCGGAATGTGGGGGTTAGGACATTTTGATTTTTTTATGGACAATTTCATTTTGGGACTTTCTTAAGTGACTTTGGACACAGCTTTCTTTTGGGACATTGGTTGGGGATGGGGGAGGGGTGGGCTAGTTGTGGGTTTCATTTATATTGTTAGGGGAATAAATATGTTACTGGGGTGTTACTGTTTTATTTTGCACTGCTGCCTTTACCGCAGCCTGTTTTTAAAATCTGCTGATAGTGTATAACAACAAATTAGTTATGAGGTACCCTCCCTTGTCCTACTACTCTCTCCTCCTAGTCTCTGCAGTATGCAACTATATTGACCCCTCAAGGAGTAGGGGGCTGATTTTCCATTGTCTATATATTACAGAACAACAATGATCCACACAGTTCTCTTACCTGAATAGATGAATCGAGGGCTGCATGGTTTCCCAAGGTGCCATGGTGGTGGTAGTAGCAGCATGCTAGCGCAATAACAGTGTAGGCATCAGAAGAGAGGTACCACTCCCTCCTAGGTGAACTAAAACTATAGGATAAGGACTATTCATCGAAAGGAACTAACTAACTTGAAATAAAAACTGAGTTAATGACAGTTATATATTATTATAGGAAAGGTTTAAAAAGAAATTGAGACAGTCACCAGACTGGACTACCAGTACCCAAGAAAAGAGACAATAGAGAAAATATACTAAGCAATGCTAAATTGGTGAGCTAGTAAAAGTTACGAAATTAAGTGGACGCAAACTCCAAAGTGGATAAGGTTCAGCCTTGATGCAACACAGTGCCTGAATGATGATGCTGGCAATGATGTTCCTCTGAAAATATCGAACACTGTTTTTATGTGTGGGTGGGTAAATGTGGCCAGTGTGGGCTATACTTAGAGCTGAGGATCCTGCACTGAGTTGGAGTTGCTTTCACCACATCTACCCCACCAAGTGTGGGATCATTTATTGGTGTATATATTAAGTCACACCTCAATAAAATCCACACAGCTCGGGGGAAGAGGGTTAGGCGTTTGATGAATGGATGGGAAGGGGGATTTGGGGAAAGGTTTAATGAAGACAAACACTACACAAGGACAACATTCATCTGGGCAATGATCAGCCAACCATCATAAATCTGTTATGGGAGGAAAAGGAAAGGCAGGAATGAGTACAGGTAACTTAAATGCAAACTGAACAAAATTGTCCGTCTGCCCCCAGAGAGACACAAGTTACATTCTATATCTAAATATCCTGTGTTACCTAGCTTTGAAAGATAGCAAATATATTACAAATTATGTAGGAGTCAAGCAAACAACACACACGGTTCTGAAGATTATTAAAAGAAAAAATGATACTGTATGGCCAAATTGAGAGTTGCATCTGCATTCCTCTTGGACTGTCTGTCAATCTTGAGTGCCTGGCGGATGTGGTCCAGTAACGTTAGCATGATTGTTATTTTGATTTTCCAGTTTGGCGCAGGTATGAGGGCCTGTGGATTGAAAAACAAAAATGATATTGTAGAATCAAGGAGAAAGACAGAAGTTAAACTTCATAAGGAGTGCACCGAGAAGACTCAGAGTCAGCACAAGAGAGAATAGAGAAATAGCCCTTTTTGCACTCATTCATTTTATGACTGGTGTGTGAACAATTAGCTGAGGGCAATTTTAAAACAACCAAAAATCACACAAAAGTGGCCACATGTAACTATTGATGTCGGGCTGATCAAACTCGCAACTGTCATAATCATCAATTCAATTATAACACAAAATAACCTTGGGTCTGAGTATGTACGATAGCAAGCTAAGCTTGCTATCGTACATACTCAGACCCAAGGTTATTTAGTGTTATAATTGTATTGGAAAAGGGGATATTTTTCCTTGCAGGTCTCTAAACTCCCTCCCTTGGACCCTCTCCTCCTGTTTTTGTGTTATTAATCATCAATTCATCATCATGAATCATAACAATAATATGTAGCCTAATAGCACATGCATAATGTGATGATCATTCATGACTAAATGTCTCCAGTCACCTCCAACAGCCATCCCTCCCAACCACCACTTAGCTTCAAATTTGAGCCAGACAGCACTGAGCACACAAACCCAGCAACACTGTATTTTCCAAATCAAGTAAAATCAATGCACCGCTGACACCACTCACCACCACTCCACAGAGTTGGGTAGGCCTCTTTAAAGTAATCACCAAATGGTTGGTTTCAGTGAAGTTGAAAATTTCCTTCTTCTGGTGGCAGTTCATGAATTAGTCACACCCTGAGTCCTTCCATCATCCCTGATCCTCCTGACTCTGAGTAAGGTGTCCAACTTTGTACTGACTGCGTCCCATCTCAAATGCAATTGATCGACCTGTAGTACAGTGCTGTTGATGCACAACAAGAGAAACATTGAGTCATTTTTTGTGTAGACTAGATTTGTGTTTGCGTTATCTATTCTAAAGTGACTGGTCGGGTCTGACTCTTTGAGGAGTATAAAGCAGAAAACAAAGCAGCGTGGAGTGGCGTGGCGTGGACCCAGTGGCCAAATCTCGCTAACTCTTAAAGGGAAAGGAAATAATCACCTTCAGGCAAAAATGATCAGCCATTGGTAGGCCACCAACATTGTAAATCATCACAAACACATTTAAGCATAATAGTTACAGATAAACAAACACCCAGTATGTGAGAAGTTGGCCTGGTATATGCTGTTCACTAGTTAAAGTGGACACCTTGCACCAGTACAATTCGACTCTTATGGTAGGTAGGTTTAAGACAACCTTTATAGAAAGCTATCCTAGTGGTAGCTGTGGAGAGCAGCCTTCAGGCTAAGTCTTGGAGGAATGTAAAGCAGCTTGTTTTACCACACAATCTCTTGAATCACCAAATGAAAAGACACCACACAGGTATATATATCCAATATATATGTATTTATTACTAAACAACTCTCTACTAATCTCTTTATGAGATTAGAAGTCAGGAACATATGTACAAGTCAATGTTTTATCAAAATAAGTTAGCACAAGTAAATATCACAATCTTATCTTGGCTAGACCGTGGTCTAGAGCACATAGAATCGAGGGACCCCAAAGAACCACCCCAGGTAGTTGTAGGAGACCCACAGGGGACGGACGCGGTGTTCAGACACTGGTGCGAGTCCTGTACGAGTCTATGCGAGAGAACGCGATTGAGTTATCAATGTTACAGGTCCCTGGCGTGTTCAAGGCGAACACACCGATCGGTCAGTACGAGTCGAAGGACGCGGATACTGGTAGAGTTACAAGGGAGTTGGACGCGATGTGTCTAACACAGATGCGAACCCTGTACGAGCCAGTGCGAGAATCGCACGGGGAAAATAGGAGTTTTAGGGCACTTCTAGGGTAGCTACAAACAAGCCACTTACAGGGTAAGTAGTTCTAGGGCCCACACCCACAGGAGCACCGTAGTGCTGAAGTTACCTCACCCAGGGAGCCGGGTGCATAGGTGTCCTTTGGTGTCGGGTCGCGGCGTCGTTCTCAATGGGAGCCAGTGAAGACTTGCTGCTTGCGACGACAGAAGAAGTGTCCGTTGGAATCCAAGCCTGGATTCGGAAGGAGGAAGACCTGAAAGCAGAGGGGACAGTGTTCAAAGTCACTTGGCAGTGACCCGGGGCAATGAAAATGAATGCCCACCGTCGTTGACAGGATTCAGGTCGTTCACTGATGTCTAGACTCTTCGACCACGAGGTCCAGGAGGCGTCGAGGACGGCCAGGAGCTGGATTCAGCCTGTCCCACGAAGTCTGCAGCTGACTGCGGTGTCGGCGACCCGATTGGAGCCAACAAGCCTTGGTAGCAGCAAGTCTTGTGGAAGGGACAAAAAAGTCAATGGTGCCTGACCAGCAAGGTCTGGGGGACTTACCCAGCGAGGGTATGTCAGGGCAGGTCTGGAGCAACCAGGAGAGCCCTTTGGTTTCATTGAAAAGTCTTCTGGGAACCCACAAGCCGGCTGGCAAGGGATTGCGAAGACGCCTCGAGAGGATTCACTCAACAGGGGCCCACGGTCACTCGGGACGGTGTAGGCCTCTGATTTTGGGAGGGATCTCTGCTAGAGGCTGGGACCACACGTGGTCCAAAGCACGTGAAGGGGTTGCACTCGACAATAGTGCACGGTACCCAGGGGCTGCGGTTCCTTGTTGCTCGTGGAGTCAACTTGCCTCAGCTTCGCTGGGGACTCACGATGGCCTTGGAGAAATCAGGAAATCCTCTTCCTGGGCTGCAGGGACTTCGGGCTCTGGCGGGAGCGGCGTAGTTTGCGACCGTCGTTGTAGTTTTTGGTGCCTGCCAAGCAGGGGAGTCACTCCTTGACTCCAAGGGAGATTCTTCAGTCTTCCAGAGGTAGTGGAACGTCGAAGGTCCAGGATTCTTCTTAAGAGCGTCGTCCAGGGGTATCTAGGTTGCAATGCACAGGTTCCCCCTCTTATACTAAAGAGAAGGGAGGGACTAGCTCTATGACCCCACCTATGGGAGGGTCAGGGGAGTGGGTGGCTACACCCACTTCCCTTTGTCCAGTTTCGCGCCAGAGCAGGGGCAGGTAGCCCCTGAGCTGGTTTGAACTGGCATATGCACAGAGGAGCCTTCTGCTCCCCCAGTGCAGGACTTCAAAGCACTCTAGGAGTGCACCCACCCAGCCCCAATACACTAAACCCTGTCTGGGAGGTGGTCACAACCCCTTGGGACAGGATACCTATTGTTGGGCCTCCTCCACTGCGAGTGTTGGTCATCAGCAGGAGGGCAGCCCAGTGTCTGTGACTGGTGGCATCCATTTTGTGATGCCAGGGCTCTTCAGGATTCTACCGCGTTTCCACAGTAGGTACATGTCTATCCCTCTAGAAGGGTGGAATGCTACCCCCGCTGCCAGAACTGGCGGGGGGTAGTATTCCAAGATGTTTGACACCAAACATGACATGTTTCCGTGCAGCCATCCCAAAGTTAGCATTTAACGCGAGGTTATAATGCGCTTAAGAGTATATGGACAGGCTGCACTACAGACAGCCTCAGAGAAGGGTCTCCGAATGCTGCAGAGGGGCTCTGCTCATGCAGGGGCACCCTCTCACATAGGAACCAAGCACTCTGCCTTCAGGATTGACAAGGCCTGCCATAGGAGTGACTTATAGGTTTATATGTGTGTATCTATGTAGTGATATAGGTAGCCTATATCACAGTAAGGGGTGCATGCACCACCTTACCCAGGCTGCAGTAGCAGACCTGTGGTGTCAGATTTAGTCTGCTTCCCAGGGGTGGCATAATACATGCTTCAGCCCCTGGTAGGCCTGTGAAGTACCTATGCCCTTGGTACCTAAGGTACCATATACTAGGGACTCATAAGGTACCACAGTGTCCAATCACTAGTGCTCCTAGAGTGCACTCCAAGTCGTTTAGAGAGAACAGAGAGGCTGGGGCCCTGATTGGCAGGGTCCCAGCCAGACTATAGCCAGAAACCAGTGTAAACATCAGAAAAAAAGTGGGGGCAACATAAGAGGCAGATCCTACTCTCCTACACAACCCCCCACCAAACGCAGGGACACTAAACTAACCTTGACCAGTTGAGTCTTCGTGCTCTAAGTGGAAATACCTTGAGAGTCCATCTGCATTGGCATGTTGGGTTCCAGGCCTATGTTCCACTGTATAGTCCATCCCCTGTAGGGAAATGGACCACCTCAAAAGTTTTGGGTTTTCACCTTTCATCTGTTTAAGCCATAGGAGGGGCTTGTGGTCAGTCTGAACTATGAAGTGAGTGCCAAACAAGTATGGCCTCAGCTTCTTCAGGGCCCACACCACAGCAAAGGCCTCCCTCTCTATGGCTGACCAACGTTTCTCTCTAGGGGTCAGCCTTCTGCTAATGAAAGCTACTGGCTGGTCTTGACCTTCATCATTCAGTTGAGACAGTACAGCTCCCACACCCAGCTCAGAAGCATCTGTTTGGACAATGAACTTTTGGTGTAGTCTGGACTCTGTAAGATGGGGGCAGTGCACATGGCCTGCTTTAGGTCTTCAAATGCCTTCTGACAGCTAGCTGTCCACTGAACCTTTTTTGGCATTTTCTTTGAGGTTAGATCATTCAAGGGGGTCACTATAGATCCAAATCCCTTCACAAACCTCCTATGGTACCCAGTCAGGCCTAAGAAGGCTCTCACCTGTGTCTGGGTGGTTGGAGCAACCCATTCCATTATGGTTTGGATTTTGCTCTGTAAAGGCTGAACCTGGCCTCCACCTACAAGGTGGCCCAGGTACACAACCTGACTCTGCCCTATCTGGCACTTAGTGGCCTTGATAGTGAGGCCTGCTTTCTGCAGAGCCTCCAAAACATTTCTGAGGTGAACCAGGTGATCCTACCAGGAGGAACTAAAGACAGCAATATCATCTAGATAAGCTGAGCAATAAGTTTCCATCCCTGCCAGAACTTTATTCACCAGCCTCTGAAAAGTGGCAGGTGCATTTTTCAATCCAAAGGGCATCACCACAAAGTGGTAGTGCCCACCAGGGGTCGAAAATGCTGTTTTGGCTTTTGCATCATCAGCTAATCTGATCTGCCAGTAGCCAGCTGTTAGGTCAAATGTACTTAGATACTTGGCTGAGGCCAAAGTATCAATCAGCTCATCTGCCCTTGGTATGGGATAGGCATCAGTCCTAGTGACTGCATTGAGGCCTCTGTAGTCTACACACAACCTCATTTCTTTCTTACCACCCTGGGTATGAGGCTTGGGTACTAGGACTACTGGGCTAGCCCAAGGGCTATCTGAAGGCTCAATCACACCTAACTCCAACATTTTCTGGACTTCAGTCCTGATACAGCCCCTGACATGGTCAGGTTGCCTGTAGAATTTACTCTTGACAGGCAGACTGTCTCCAGTGTCCACCTCATGGGTGCACCAGGTAGTCTGACTAGGGGTCAGGCTAAACATGTCTGTACTGCTGCAGAACTTGTCTGCACTCAGTTTGCTGATGGGCAGTGAGGCTGCTTGCCAAAGCAACACCATCTACTGACCCATCATCAGGGTTCTGTGAGAGCAGGTCAGGGAGAGGGTCACTCTCCTCCTCCTGTTCCTCATCAGTTGCCATGAGCAAGCCCATGTCAGCCCTGTCAACATATGGTTTCAATCTGTTGACATGGAGCACCCTCAGGGGGCTCCTGGGAGTTCCAAGATTCACCAAATAGGTGACTTCTCCCTTCTGCTCAACTATTGTATGGGGGCCACTCCACTTGTCTTGGAGGGCTGCTGGGGCCACCGGCTCCAACACCCACACTTTCTGTCCTGGCTGGTACACAGTCAGCACAGCCTTTGGTCATGCCAAGCTTTTTGTCATTCTTGGCTGGCCTCCAGGTTTTTGGTTGCCTTTTTCATGTATTCAGCCATCCTGGAGCGGAGACCAAGTACATAGTCCATCACATCCTGTTTGGGGGGCTTGAGAGGTAACTCCCAGCCCTCTTTTACCAAACATAATGGACCTCTTACAGGATGCCCAAACAGAAGCTCAAATGGGCTGTAACCAACCCCCTTCTGTGGAACTTCTCTGTATGCAAACAACAGGCAGGGAAGAAGAAGGTCCCATTTCCGCCTAAGCTTCTCTGGGAGTCCTTTAATCATTCCCTTCAGGGTTTTGTTGAAGCGTTCAACCAACCCATTGCATTGTGGGTGATAGGGGGTGGTGAACTTATAAGTTACCCCACACTCCTTCCACATTGCTTTCAAATATCCTGACATGAAGTTGGTAACTCTGTCAGAGATGACCTCCTTTGGGAAACCCACTCTTGAGAAAACTCCAATGAGGGCTCTTGCCACCACAGGAGCTGTGGTGGTCCTCAGGGGAATTGCCTCTGGGTACCTGGTGGCATGATCCACTATCACCAGGATAAATCTGTGCCCAGATGCAGTTTGAGGGTCAAGGGGACCAACAATGTCAATCCCTACCCTTTCAAAGGGTACCCCCACCACAGGTAGTGGTATCAGGTGGGCCTTTGTTGTGCCACCTGCCTTGCCACTGGCTTGGCATGTGACACAGGAGCGACAAAACTCCTTTTTGTCCTCTGACATATGTGGCCAATGAAAATGTGGAACAAGCCTGTCCCAGGTCTTGTTTTGGCCCAAGTGACCTGCCAAAGGGATATCATGTGCTAGGGTCAAGAGGAACCCCTAAACTTCTGAGGTATTACCAACCTCCTGGTGGCTCCAGGGGCTGGATCTCTACCCTCAGAATATAGGAGTCCCTCATCCCAATAAACTTTATGAGACCCACTAGCACTCCCAGCAGCCTCAGCAGCAGCCTGCTGTCTGAGGGGTTCAAGAGAGGGGCAGCACTGTTGCTCCTTACTCAGATCTTCCCTAGAAGGGCCCCCTGCCCCCAAGAACTCAACCTGATCAGGTTCAAGTCCCTCTGGGGCAGTTCCTTCTTCAGGATCTGCTTCTCCTCCCTCAAGAGGGGAATCTGTGATCTGAGACAGAGGGGAAGGCACTGCCTTAACCCTACTGCTCCTCTTCTTGGGAAGCACCTGGTCCATAATTTCAGGATCCAGAGCTTGTTCAGTGTCATGCATTTTGGCTTGTGACCTGGTCACAGCAAATACCTCTGCAGGGATGCCCAACATCTCAGCATGAGTCCATAACTCTACTTCAGACCAGGCTGAAGTTTCTAGATCATTGCCCAATAGACATTCTACAGGGAGGTCTGCACTGACTACAACCTTCTTGAGGCCAGTTACCCCTCCCCAGGAGAAATTCACAACTGCCAGACTATGGTTGGTCCTGGTGTTGCTTGCATTGGTCACCTGGTACATTTCACCCAGGATGATCTGTCCAGGGTCCACAAGATCCTCTGCCACCATGGTGACACTAGCACCTGTGTCCCTAAATGCCAAAGCCTGTTTGCCATTTATTACAGGCTGCTGTTTGTATTTGCCCAGATTACTGGGGCTCACCAGGAAGGGCATGTCAATGTCTCCATCACAAATCAGCATTGCCTGAGTGGGTACTCTGACTAGGCCAGAGTCCACTTCAGAACCCAGGGTCAACCCTACTACACCCTTATTCTGAGTACCACCTCCACCAGTAGCTGAACTAGGGGGAACAGTTGCCTTAGGGGCAGGAGTGGTGGTGGTTTGGTCTTTGGACTTGTTACAATCAGAAGTCCAGTGCCCTTTCTGTTTACAGAATTTGCACCAGGGCTTCTTTTGGCCTTTTCCCTTGTTGGATTGTGACTCCCCACCAGATGCAGATTTTTGGGGCCCTTGTGAAGACTTCTGGTCTTTTGACTTATCCCCACCTTTCTCAGAGCCCTTAGGATCTTGCTTCTTGGTGTCACCCCCTTGGTTCTGGGTTTTCTGCCTCACCCTGGTTCGGACCCACTTGTCTGCCTTCTTTCCCAATTCTTGGGGAGAGGTCAGATCTGAGTCCACCAGGTATTGATGCAACAACTGGTTCTGGCAATTATTAAGGATCTGTTCTCTCATCATTAGATTATACAATCCCTTGAAATCAGTAACCCTACTGCCAACCAGCCAACCCTCCAGAGCCTTGGTTGCACAATCTACAAAGTCAGTCCAGTCCTGAGTCTGTGCTTTCTGGGTGTCTCTGAACTTCAACCTATACTGCTCAGTGGTTAAGCCAAACCCATCTATTAGTGCACTCTTCAGGACTTCATAGTCATCAGCATCCTCTTCTCTAACAGTGAGGAGCTTGTCTCTACCTTTATCTGAAAAGGAGAGCCACAAGATTGCCGCCCACTGCTTTTGGGGGACCTGTTGTACTCTACAGGCCCTTTCCATAGCAGTTACCCACTTATGGATATCATCCCCACTCTGGTAGGGAGGAACAACCTTGCTCAGGTTCCTATGGTCTGGAATATATTCTCTGCCTCTAGGGACACTGCTGCTGCCACCAGGGGGTTCTAACCCCTCTTTTCTAGAAGCTCTCTGGAGCTCCAGGGCTTCTTTATCTAATGCCAACTGCTTGGTTTTGAGGGCAAATCTTGCTTCCTCATACTGCAGCAGCTTGCACAGTCTTTCAGAGGAGGTCTCTCTTCTTGGGAAGTAGGAGTTCCTCTGGTGGACAAATTATCTGCCAGAGTGATAGGAGCGGTCAGAGTCCCTAGAAAGGGACCTATGCCTCTCCTCCACTGTGTCAGTTCTCTTAGGGAGAATTCCTCTGTCCTTTTCAGACCCCTTGGGGCCTGGCCCTACAATCACAGAGTCTTGGTCAACTTGATGTTCATCATCTGACCCACACACTGTAATTGACCCACCCCCTGATTCAGACCCATTAGCTCCTAGAGCTAATCTAAGATCATCTGCTGTCAGCAGATCCATCAGGTGTAGTGTGGAGGGAATCTGTCCTATCTTCAGGTGCCTCTCAGCACACATGGCTTTCAAGTCAAAGAAAGTCATGTCCTTATACTGAAGCTGGGTGGATCCACTGGGTCCATCCCTTAAGGACATTCTAGTGTTGTGCAGTGTTGTACTACCTACACTAGTTTGTGGCCTACTGATCCTAGCATGAGCTGTAGAAAGGGTGTGCTATCCCTTGGCACACAGCTCTAAGTTCAGTAGAACTTATTGATACTAAGCTTGACTTTATATGTACCTTGAGTACCTATAGTGGTTTTCAGTTAGTAATTCAAAATAGAGATTTTCTGGTAAAACAATAGCAAGCTGGAATCCCACACGCTGCCACCAATGTGAGAAGTTGGCCTGGTATATGCTGTTCACTAGTTAAAGTGGACACCTTGCACCAGTACAATTCGACTCTTATGGTAGGTAGGTAGGTTTAAGACAACCTTTATAGAAAGCTATCCTAGTGGTAGCTGTGGAGAGCAGCCTTCAAGCTAAGTCTTGGAGGAATGTAAAGCAGCTTGTTTTACCACACAATCTCTTGAATCACCAAATGAAAAGACACCACACAGGTATATATATCCAATATATATGTATTTATTACTAAACAACTCTCTACTAATCTCTTTATGAGATTAGAAGTCAGGAACATATGTACAAGTCAATGTTTTATCAAAATAAGTTAGCACAAGTAAATATCACAATCTTATCTTGGCTAGACCGTGGTCTAGAGCACATAGAATCGAGGGACCCCAAAGAACCACCCCAGGTAGTTGTAGGAGACCCACAGGGGACGGACGGGGTGTTCAGACACTGGTGCGAGTCCTGTACGAGTCTATGCGAGAGAACGCGATTGAGTTATCAATGTTACAGGTCCCTGGCGTGTTCGAGGCGAACACACCGATCGGTCAGTACGAGTCGAAGGACGCGGATACTGGTAGAGTTACAAGGGAGTTGGACGCGATGTGTCTAACACAGACGCGAACCCTGTACGAGCCAGTGCGAGAATCGCACGGGGAAAATAGGAGTTTTAGGGCACTTCTAGGGTAGCTACAAGCAAGCCACTTACAGGGTAAGTAGTTCTAGGGCCCACACCCACAGGAGCACCGTAGTGCTGAAGTTACCTCACCCAGGGGAGCCGGGTGCATAGGTGTCCTTTGGTGTCGGGTCGCGGCGTCGTTCTCAATGGGAGCCAGTGAAGACTTGCTGCTTGCGACGACAGAAGAAGTGTCCGTTGGAATCCAAGCCTGGATTCGGAAGGAGGAAGACCTGGAAGCAGAGGGGACAGTGTTCAAAGTCAATTGGCAGTGACCCGGGGCAAGGAAGATGAATGCCCACCGTCGTTGACAGGATTCAGGTCGTTCACTGATGTCTAGACTCTTCGACCACGAGGTCCAGGAGGCGTCGAGGACAGCCAGGAGCTGGATTCAGCGTGTCCCACGAAGTCTGCAGCTGACTGCGGTGTCGGCGACCCGATTGGAGCCAACAAGCCTTGGTAGCAGCAAGTCTTGTGGAAGGGACAAAAAAGTCAATGGTGAAGACCAGCAAGGTCTGGGGGACTTACCCAGCGAGGGTATGTCAGGGAAGGCCTGGAGCAACCAGGGGAGCCCTTTGGTTTCATTGAAAAGTCTTCTGGGGACCCACAAGCCGGCTGGCAAGGGATCGCAAAGACGCCTTGGGAGGATTCACTCAACAAGGGCCCACGGTCACTCGGGACGGTGTAGGCCTCTGATTTTGGGAGGGATCTCTGCTAGAGGCTGGGACCACACGTGGTCCAAAGCACAAGTTCGTAGAACGTCGTGAAGGGGTTGCACTCGACAATAGTGCACGGTACCCAGGGGCTGCGGTTCCTCGTCGCTCGTGGGGTCCACTTGCCTCAGCTTCGCTGGGGACTCACGATGGCCTTGGAGAAGTCAGGAAATCCTCTTCCTGGGCTGCAGGGACTTCGGGCTCCGGCGGGAGCGGTGTAGTTTGCGACCGTCGTTGTAGTTTTTGGTGCCTGCCAAGCAGGGAGTCACTCCTTGACTCCAAGGGAGATTCTTCAGTCTTCCAGAGGTAGTGGAATGTCGAAGGTCCAGGATTCTTCTTAAGAGCGTCGTCCAGGGGTATCTAGGTTGCAATGCACAGGTTCCCCCTCTTATACTAAAGAGAAGGGAGGGACTAGCTCTATGACCCCACCTATGGGAGGGTCAGGGGAGTGGGTGGTTACACCCACTTCCCTTTGTTCAGTTTCATGCCAGAGCAGGGGCAGGTAGCCCCTGAGCTGGTTTGAACTGGCATATGCACAGAGGAGCCTTCTGCTCCCCCAGTGCAGGACTTCAAAGCACTCTAGGAGTGCACCCACCCAGCCCCAATACACTAAACCCTGTCTGGGAGGTGGTCACACCCCCTTGGGACAGGATACCTATTGTTGGGCCTCCTCCACTACGAGTGTTGGTCATCAGCAGGAGGGCAGCCCAGTGTCTGTGACTGGTGGCATCCATTTTGTGATGCCAGGGCTCTTCAGGATTCTACCGCGTTTCCACAGTAGGTACATGTCTATCCCTCTAGAAGGGTGGAATGCTACCCCCGCCGCCAGAACTGGCGGGGGGGTAGTATTCCAAGATGTTTGACACCAAACACGAGATGTTTCCGTGCAGCCATCCCAAAGTTAGCATTTAACGCGAGGTTATAATGCGCCTAAGAGTATATGGTCAGGATGCACTACAAACAGCCTCAGAGAAGGGTCTCCGAATGCTGCAGAGGGGCTCTGCTCATGCAGGGGCACCCTCTCACATAGGAACCAAGCACTCTGCCTTCAGGATTGACAAGGCCTGCCATAGGAGTGACTTATAGGTTTATATGTGTGTATCTATGTAGTGATATAGGTAGCCTATATCACAGTAAGGGGTGCATGCACCACCTTACCCAGGCTGCAGTAGCAGACCTGTGGTGTCAGATTTAGGCTGCTTCCCAGGGGTGGCATAAGACATGCTTCAGCCCCTGGTAGGCCTGTGAAGTACCTATGCCCTTGGTACCTAAGGTACCATATACTAGGGACTCATAAGGTACCACAGTATCCAATCACTAGTGCACCTAGAGTGCACTCCAAGTCGTTTAGAGAGAACAGAGAGGCTGGGGCCCTGATTGGCAGGGTCCCAGCCAGTCTATAGCCAGAAACCAGTGTAAACATCAGAAAAAAAGTGGGGGCAACATAAGAGGCAGATCCTACTCTCCTACACAGTATCACTGCCTGCCACCACATGAAGCATCTCAACACACTCACAAACAACAACCACTCAGCGTGCAATGCATGCCATTTACCTGTTCTTCTAATTCAGACGTGGCCATCATGGCACATTGCCGATCCATTGTTCACGAAACAGACATCAGCCAGTCTAAATCAAATAACATGGGGCAGTCCGGCTAGGGGAATAATAAACTAGGAAAGGATAGATAGTCACTGCCCACGGTTGGAGGCAGGCACAAATTTGTTTGTATCCCCAATGTCCTTGAGGGAAATGGGTGGAGGGGGGCTTCTTCACTGCACACTGCTGCAACTCCAATCTGGCAATAAAATATGTCTAAGAGTAAGACGGTGTGGCTGAATTAGTAAACCAGACACAAACAAGTAAAATTAAATAAAGTTCCCCAAGCTATATCTTTTTTTGGGGGGGCGTCAAAGCAGATCAGCGATAGAAAGAGAAAGTTCTATGGTTGTTGGTTCAAGCCTAGTAGTCAGGAAAGTAGAGCTCGTCCTCAAGCTCAGGTGGTTCACCCAGAAGTAGGTCATCTAACACACTACTTCCATGACCTGAGTCTCCCTCTTCTTCCTCCTGTCGTACTTCAGGTATGGAGTAATCCAGTGGTGTAAAGTGCCGATTCATTTTGATCATGGTTAATCTCTCCACGTTTTGGGGCGAAAGATTGGTCCTTCTCACAATGACAATGGCACCAGCAGCACTGAAAACAAGCTCAGCGGAGACAGTGGCCACCGAGCAAGCCAGATAGGTTATTGCTAGCCTGCTGAGCACTGGCTGTTGGCGCTTCTTCCCATACCAATACACCAATGGGTTTTGATCAAGGTAGACCTCTGTTGGGTCATCCAGATAGGCCTGGACCATCCGCTCCATGGTCATTGGTGCTCAACCTTGCTCGACCTCCTTTGCCTTTGCCTCTGCACTGGGCTTAAGCCCTGTCAGTAGAAACCATTTGTTTGCAGATTTTAGGGCTGATGCTCTTGTTCTTGTTGATGATGGTGTTCTTGTGGTTGGTTTGTGCTGCTGTGAGCCAACAGCACTGCCCTCAGACTCTGAACTTGAATGCTGCCCCGCAGAACTTGTGCCCTGGAGGAGTGGGCCTCTAATTCCCGGCCATTCGTTTTCTAGCTCATAGGCTTGCTCATGCCCATCTAAAAAAAGAATGAAAGTGGACCGTTATGGTTTGTACCGTGGATCAAGAATTGTGGCATAGATGTAATGTTTGGGTGACACAATGCCTCTTTGCACCTTTGCATTAACAGATAAGCGAAGGACTAAGCTCTCCACCAACTCATACGCATCTTTTTTTTCTCTACACCTGCATACATTTCAGACACCTCCTTTAGCTGTTCCTGTAGCATGTGCAACAACGGGACAGCTTGGCCCATCGTACTGTTCTCTATGCTGACTTCCCATGTGAATACCTCAAAAGGAAGCAGCATCTCTGTCAAGCATTTGACTAGGCACGATTGGTCCATCTCAATGATTATGCCCTTCACAGTTGCATCCCTTCTTTGCATGACATATTCATTGATCGGTCTGTACTGCTCAAACAGACGTTCAAACATGTAATAAGTCGAGTTCCAACGTGTTGGCACCTCCTGTATGAGTGCTTTAACTGGCATTCTATTATCACGCTGAATGACCCTCAGCTGTTTCTGGGCTTTAAATGAATGCCTGAAATGAGTGCAGATTCTTCTGCAGGTGGACAGTAAGTTGCTTACTTGGTCTTCTTTTTTGAGAAAGTCCTGTACTTTTTCTTTTCTGGTGCCACCAATGCAGGTGACTTCTTGAGAGCAGATGTAGGTAGGCTCAATTTGCATTTCAGTGGGGCAGTCACTGCACTTTCTTGCCTTGGTGTCTTGGCCTGAGTCTTGTGCCATTGCAATGCTGCTGATGTGGGCGATACCACTGTACTGCTAGGGATAGGGCTGCTTTGTGTAACAAAAATGTCTTGATCTTCTTCACCTTCCATCGTGATCAGATCCGATTCTCTGCTCAGCCTTTCACCCCCTTCATCAACAACACTTGCAGTTTTTTTGCCGCTAAGGTGCGCCTCTTACTGGATCATGTGGTGTTTTCTCAAATGGGTTCTTTGGCCTCCGGGAGGAGATAGTTTGTAGCAAGCTTACCACAACTAACACAAATGGAGCATATGGCAATGTTCACCTCCTTCTTGCTAACCGTAAAGAAGTCCCAAACTGGGGAGGTCAACTTTCTGACACTGGTGCCACTGCCAATGTGGGATGAACTGGCGATAGGTGGGCGTTTTGACGTTTGACTCTCTGCAGTACCTACTTCTACTGAGGTGGTTGTGGACGTAGGTCACTGCCAGGACTTTGCAAATATGGCAGCTGGCGGTTGTGGTGGTGGTATCTGTGGTGCCACATCCCTCACAGCAAGTTGGGATGAGGTAACATCGGTCTCCACTGGGGCTGGGCTAACATCCATGATGACTGGCTCGTCGTCATCCTCCTCTTCTACATCTGCATCCATAACTCTAAGGCTTTCAGGATTCTTCTTTTTCCCTAGCCTCTCGTGGCGTCTCTCACTCTCAGGCTGAGGCGGGATCCAAGTGGTGTCTAGTATCCCCGGGTGGAGACCTCCGCTCCGCCCGCGGAGTGTGCGGAGATTTGCCTTCTCCGCGTCCCGTGGAGAAGGCAAATCTCCGCACACTCCGCAGCGGAGCGGAGTTCGCCAGCCCCCGCCTCCACCCCCCTATTAAGAAGTAAGTTAACATTAATTAAAAATAAAGTTAAAACCACTTACCTTTGTACTGCGGCGTCCCCGGACTGCCCTCCTCCTCTTCCTCGCCGTGCCCGTAATGCTTAAGAAAACTGCGCATGGGCTTTTTACAAAACTGTCGAATATGCGATTTTTTTACAAATTGCAAAATCCTGGATGGTCTGTTTATTCCTATTTTATCATGCTACCCAGGAGCATAGCTTCGTGTGGGGGGTGGGGTGGAGTTTGGGGTGTTAAACACCCCTACAAAATGTATTCTGTTGGAAATAGAATGGGTACAAGGGCTTTCAGACGGGTACGATGAAGTGCAAATCGGATTTTGCATGGGATTTTTACATGCCAAAACATACACACACTCTCTCTCGTCTGTTTTGAAGGCCTTAAAAAATGTTGATTAGTTTGAGAAATGTTGTGTTTTAAGTGCCCCTAACAATCCTCCCTCCTCTCTCTTTCCAGTGCACCTTAAGCTCCCCTCATGTCTTGCTTCTCATAAAATGTGTTTTAACAAGATGTCCCAGCATGACTGTTGGGAAATCTGAAGCTCACACCACTTCAATCTTATCAACCAAGCTATGCTCCTGATGCCACTCCATGGTCCAGGAGAGTGTGACCCTTAGGTGTCCAGTGGGTGCATGGTTGCAACATGAGTGGCAGTATTCTGTGCTCCTTCGTGTTGGTTCATCTGAAAGCCTTCTTTTCTATTGCTTTGGTATTCTTCACAAGTGATGAGTGAGGAGGAAGAACGTTGTAGTAGTATTACTTAGTGGTCTTCCTCCTTGGAATCCTTACAGCCCGTCCACCCACTCTCTTTATTTAGGCCTCCGGGTTTGGCTTGAATATTCATGAGGATGTTGAAAATTCCAGCTTCTTTTATGACATTTAGTTAAGGTGGGTGGAGCTTAGATTCTTAAGATTTGTAACTAGAGTTTCAGATGTGGGACTCATCTCATGAGTAACAACTGTGATGAGAAAGAGTAGAGCTGAGTAAAACTGAGTCAGGTGCAAACAGATGATTGAGCCCAAATCGAGGATACAACTTGTGGGATATTTTCACACAGATCCCCATTTTCCCTGCACAGTCTTCACCAGGTAATCACTAATTCCACTTGCAGTCAGTCATTTTACTTCAGCACTTGGACTGAACCCCACTATGTCAGTTATCTGTGAGGCACTTGTGTGTTCTGTATCCAGACAGGATAACTTCTCAGATATATCAGTCAGCCTTTCCTGAAGCACTTCTGCTAGGCTCTTTTAGTGCTTCTGGCTGACCCAGGAAAACCGTAAGAAGCTAAATATTTAGAGAAACATTTTTTGAAAAATGTTGTGCCGCTGCCGTCCCTGCTTGGAGGAAAGATCTGTGTCTGCAGTGGTTAAGGTTTCTCCTAGATTGCGGCTGGCGTGGGTGTAACACATACTCTTGCAGCTGCTGCGGTTCAGAGAGGGGTCCAACCCCTCAAGCGCCCCTCAGCACTTCAGGAGGGCCCCCATTCAGCTCTAGGCCAGTTAACATCTGTGAAGTATGGGAGACTTAAGGACCCCTCTTCACATTCTGCAAGAGAACCCATCATTTTGCCTTACGTCCCTGGTGTTTGGCTTGGATGCTTGTACTATTCTTGCATGTTTCCTTGCCTTGTTTCTCTCGTCTTACTCTGTCTTCTAACGTCTGTTCCAGAAAAAATGGTGCCTCTCTTTAACTCTTAGACTCCTACCATATAAAATTTATGTTAGGTGTAGCCACACGAGAGCTGTAGTTAAGCACGTCTCTATTCCTCAGCATACACTCACACTTTGCTCATCATCTCATACTCAACATAACCATAACCTAACACCTCCCTGCATATGACGTAGTTCCTGTTCAGAGTCCGCCCCAGAACCATGAGGGTCCCAGTGTGTATAACAACAATATGCTCCATAGCCTATGCTGAGAAGTAGCAGACGACATTGTAAATATACAAAAAATATTTAAAACTTAACCACCTTTCTGAATAATAAATCTGACATTGTTAAAAATTCAGTGGACTAAAAAATGGCCCTGAGCTGCTGTGGTAACTTATCCACTGTGGCAAAGGGCTGGCAGCAGTATGCCTTTACTGTGTTTGTTCGCAACACAATGCTCTCTCTCTCTCCTTTTCCTGCTGCCATAAAGCCATGGACGAGACTTCCAGGAGTTCAGAAAGAAAATGACACTCACGAGTAATAGACACTGTGTTACCTTGCTGTCACTCAGGAGGCAGGGGCGATCGAACCCTTGAAGTCTGATATCCCATCAGTGTTGTGTGGAACATCCAGCTGCAAGGGTAGCAAAGGTAACAAAACCAGTCTTGGGCAAATTCGGGGAACTTCATAAAGTTAGCAATTCCCAAAATTGCCAGACTGCAATGACTTAATTAAAAATACGTTCACCACTAATACGGATGACAGATGGCTCAACTGATCATAACAACGTATGCCAACCTGAATGTGGATCCCAAAATAGCCTCTTGCTGAGTCAATTGAGGGGAGGCGAGCAGAGTGAAGCAATGAAGAATTGACAGCCGTGCACTGTTAGGGATGAGAGGAGTAAGGGGCGGATTTAGAGGATTTTGGGCAGGACACATAGCTGTCAAATGGTCCAATGTCAGGCGTGATGCTTTCAGTCAATCCTTTTCTGTCAACCACACCTTTATTCAAGGGCTTGTAGTCTTGCTGTTCTCGCCTCAAGTATGAGAATGCAGTACAAGTATTAGCATGCAAAAGGATGTTGCCTATCTAAGGGTCACCTCTTTCAAACCCGACACGAAGAGCTCATAAGGGACCACCTTGCATGTAGCATCTATGTACTTTTCTCTTTCTTAGGGCAGAACTGTCACCATTCGCCTGGCTTCATGCAAGATGGCAGGGCTGTACCTGCTGCAGCCTCAGTTGCCTCTAGATTGCCAACCAACCTGCCAAGACAGTGTTGAGAGAGGCTGGGGTCCTCCCCATTTTACTGAAGATGGGTCTATGCGCTTTTTTTGCTATTTTGATCACGATCAACGGAGAACAGAGCACACCTTCCTTCCCTTGCAGCAGGAACACTCATTTGAGTCCCTGGTTACTTGAAGGACCTCGGAAATGGGAATTCATTCTTGCCCTCAACTGGAACTTTGTATGATCAGAAAAAGAGGGCTGAATGCTTGATCTGGATTGGACACTGGGTCAAGTGTATACTGACCTCACAGGATTCTTATAGAAAAGAGGATTATCCCCCCACCCTGGAGAGAGATGGCATGCTGACCTCAATGTAGTCTTCTAGAAAATGGAAAGGAAACCATGTGTGGTGAACAGTATAGTGGAACGGAAGAAGAGTTGCAGCAGCTGACTGCCCATCAAAGCCCCCCAGAGCCCGGAGTGCGGTAACCCCCACCCAACCATTAGTAAGCCCCCCTGGACGGCGTGAAGGGGGTATCGGACCGAGACTCGAGACCCGAGGGAAAGGGCCGGGGTATCCAGATCCCGGTGGCACAACACTCGCCACAACCCCCTCTCTCAGTTTCTACCAAATTGTGCCCTACTCAAACCTAGCTTGAAGCAAGCAAGTAATCCTGGGAAAAATCAGCAAGAGCGCAGTGGGGCGAGGCGGGGAGAGCGCGGCGGCCTTAGCATGCCGTCGCAGAGAGTGGTCTCTGGGAACTTCACAGAGGTGGCCCAGAAAGCTCTGGGGGTGGCTGGTGGAGCCCCGTTGAGCCCCCACTCTGACCCATCCAGGACTGCCCAGCATAGTCAAATGCAAAACCAGCAAGATAAGCGGGAACAGCAGTAACCAGCAGAGCCCAAAGGAAAGCCACAGGAAAGCTGAAGGAGGAAGAAACAGAGCAGAGGCTCAGACTCCACCCACCCCCGGCCCCTCAGATACTTGTTAAGTGGGGGCCACGGAGATTAACAAGACAGGCCCCTGTTGTAGGGTCTCTGGACAGCAGGTGGAAGGAGGAGGATCTATGGAGGCAATAGTACCTCCCAGCGGAGCCAAGGTGAGCCCTTTCAAGCAATAGTAATAGCAATAAATAGCAACAGTCTTTAACAAATTCATGGCACCTAGAAAGAAGAATGAACGCAGTCCAGTGACAGTTTCCCCCATTATTACAGACAATGATTACAAGAAGCATTGCTCAGTCACTCACATTAGAGAATCCCTCGGGCCCGCCCCAACAAGGGCTCATCACTCAATATTTCCAAACACCCGGCAGTCATATGGCAACGTCTGCCAGCTTAACGGAGGGGAAAAAGGAAGAGATAAAAGAGTCTCCACAAAGGGCTGGCTCAAGCAAGGCCATCACCACCACATTAAGCAAACCCACCCAAAAGCGAATATCTCATTCATGCCCCGAAGAGTGGAGATCGAAGGGAGTAGGAAAGCTTAGGGGGCAACAAGGACCAAAGGAGTGTATCACCACAATCACCTTGCAAGGCAAAGTCCAGGAGACACCGGAGAATAAGAACACACTAGACTCAGTGATTCGCAGGGAGGCACAATACACAGAAAATGGCCCTCATACCATCGAAGTGCTAATTCACTGGCAACGTGAGCCAGGCCTTGAAGAATCATTCCAGGAGGGCATGATATCCACCCCAAGATCAGCCACTCCCGTAATCGCCCAGAGGAGCACCAGCATTGAGGCGGAGGACCTCACAGCCTTTTTCCTCCAAAACCTGGAGATGAAAATAGAAAGAACTATGGAGTTCACGCCCAAATTATTTGGAAAGGCAGAGAAGGTAAAGGACACACAAACAGCGGTCCGACTAAAGAATGACTAGGTAGACCCCTACCTGACAGCAACAAGAGAGGCACAGAACACATTAGTCAGGGTATTGCTATGGCAGTCAACCAGAATGGAGGTTCAAATAGTCCTACCACAAGTGATAGCACAATGCCTTGTGAACCAAAGTGCTAGGTTGGAGACCATGGAAGCAAACATCCTCAGCAAACTGGCCACAAGCATGTGTGCTAGCACATGCACAGTAATCATCGATAAATGAGCAGGGCTCTCTGAGATCCTTGGGGAGATAGTTGCGATATAGAGGGGCAAGTGAGGTGCACTGCCAGACATAGGTAAAACTACTAGCCCAACCACTCTGCAGAAGAAATGACAGGCTCAGTTTTGCCAGAAGCCCCTCTATCCAGGAAAGCCAAGAAGAAATTGAAGAAACAGCAAAAAAAGGCGAAAGCCAAAAGAAGATTGGTACTGCAAGCCGTTTTGAATAAACTCATTGTAGAAAACAGTAATAAAATCAGGCCACTTCACCCTCATTTACAGCCCTAAATAGGGCTAATACAGGGAAGTAAAAGGAGGAAAGCCTCAAGGACCCAAGGCATTGCAGCCTCACAGCAAGTCTTAGGCCCCCCCAGGCATCCGTCAGGTCAGAGTTTGATTTTGGATCTAAAGAAGTGTTGGTGAAAAGTCCAGCAAAAGTGGACATAATAACACAGGCCCCTGCATCAATCTACTCGGAACCCGTGGTGCAAAGTATATCCCCTCAGATGGAACTACAGATGAAGGATAGCCAGGCAAGCTCAAGAGGAAGGGTAACTGGTCAACAGCAGCATGGAAACACAGAAAGAGCTCCACCAGGTTCAGGTCCTAAAACCAGCTCACAAGTCCAAGCCTAGGGCTCTGAAGTTGTATTGGCTCTGAAGGAAACTCCTCGTATCTACGAGGTAGTGCTCACTCCACGATATTACATCAAGGGCCCTCATGACATCTTGAACAGGACCAATATCCTTTGATTATACAAAAATATTGCATCCCTCGCTCCAATTGAGACGGACGTCCTGGAGTGGGTTAGATTTTTAAAGCTCCGGAGTGATACCCACGGGGAATCAACTTCAGTTGGATTCAGCCAACAGCGATTACAACTTGCAGTGCTAGAAGAGGTGCAGCAGTTAGCTGATTGGGGTATTGATGCTCAACCCCTTCGGCCGAAGAAATATCTGCATGTGCTTCTTCCTACAGATAAGGAAAAGGGGGCTATCTCAGTCCTGCGGGGCACCAATAAAAAAACCTCAAACAGTAGCAGGAATCAACCAAGACTAGGTTATTCCCGCAAATATTTGGGTCACTTATAGTAATAACCATCGGGAAGTGCACATAAGCCAATCTGAGTCTGCATTTACTGAGGAGCATGGGTCACTGAGGCGGCATCCCTAATATTAGTCAAAACCAGGTCACTTGTGAGAGGATAAGGGAAGAGTCCCCAGAACATCAACAATTGACACTAATTTTCTAGAATATAGTTGGGATCAGTAAAATCACTTGGAACAAGTCAGTTCAGGAATATCTAGCCATTGGAGACATAGTGTGCCTCCAGGAAACCTGGGTATTGACAGCAACTCCCATGGCAGGCTATTATGAGTTTTAAAAAGCAGCCACCAAAAGGAATATCTTTGGCCACCCGTCAGGAGGACTTTTGGTCTACGTAATACATGCCTGTAAGTTTGTTACCAACAAAATTCCTGTCACATTACCAGTGATACAAGCTATATGAATAAAAGGCTCAAGGCTGAGCCAACAACCACTCCGATTGTTTTTAATAAACTGTTACATCAACCCAGTGCAGTGCGAGAAGAAAGATTTTATTGAACAGTTCATAGATATAATGGAAGACTTGCTCACCAAGTACGATACACATCACGTGCTTGGTGCTGGAGACTTCAATCTAAGGGGCCTGGAAAGGAAAACCGACACGTACAGGCACATGAGTAAGGCGGCACTCTTTCTCACCTTCCTCCATAACAACAAACTACATTATACCCACTTACTAAAAGCTATACGCTTTCCTTCATGGTGCTATAAACCCACGTTTAAGAACACATCCACAATTGACTACATTTTACTCAGTGAAAAGTTAGGAGACAGATTGTGGGACTTAACAGTAAGCATAGCAGCTTCACTTCAAGTGATAGGTGGACCTACGGGTGAAGAGCGGCACAATGGTCTCCGAAGAATCAAATGGTCAATCAACCTCGGAGATAACCTGAAGGTGTGGGTAGAAATGTGGAAAAATAGCTCAAAGGCAGTCACTCCAATCTCAGTAATAAGTGGCTGGGAAGCCTTGATTACAGATTTACAGCAGAACTTGGGGGATAGTTTGTACTTGCATCTCCATATACAATAGGGAGTGCACGGGGCAATTTATTGATTGATTAAGCCAATTCTCTGTACATGGTCATTCCTAATTATCAAGAGCAGTGAGGTCTGTGTAACAAAATCCAGCAACCCACTAATCTCATTCCCTTCTAAGAGAGCCTACAGTCATGGAGAGTTTCATGTTCTTGATGTGAGGCTCTTTGCTCTCTGCCAAAGTCTGTCGGTCTAGTACCTCATCCCCTGGCCAACAGATGGGAGATGACTGTTTCCCTCATCTGAAGTAGGGCCCCTGGTTCCTTAGACTTAGGGGTTCATTGTGAGTTTGCCAGATTCATCTGGTGCTAACTTCACCCTGAGGCTATATTGATTAATAATGTTGCATTTGTTCTGGGGAGATATTAACCCTCATCTCAAGTTTTACTCTCAAAACATTCATTTTGCCTCTTTCCGCTCAAACTTACCAGGTGCATTTTGCAAGATTTCTCTGGCGGAATTTGCATTGTTGAAATTCTCAACTGTGTGATAATGTGGCACATTATATTGCCTAATAGGGTACAAAACCAGTTTGGGCCTGACTGGCCATTACAGGGCCACTCAGAATGAGGTCCTTCTTCTGTAAAATTATGGGGGAAGGGTTTTTCACCTGTGAAGCTTCACAAAGTTTCCGTTATTGTCCTTTGCAAAGTTTGTGAATGTTTCCGTTTTTTCTTTGCATACTTTTGTGTAACATTCTGCAATTTCTGCTTTAGTGAATTAGTTTTCTCGACAATGGAAACCAGAGAAGTCCAAAATAACTCTTGAAGTGTATTTTGTGGTGCATGTGTATGGGCATTATAATTCCATACATACAGGGGCATATTTACGTTCCCTGGCGCATCCCTGCAAATCAGCAGGGATGCGTCAGGAAAGATGCGACATGCAAGTTTGCCCTTGAGCCACCGCCGATGCGCCGTATTTACAATGCGGCGCGCCGTGGCGCACAGATTGGCAGATGCGTGTCGCATCCCCCGACGGAAAGGCGGCGCATTGCTGGAGTCGCGTCGCAAGCGCGACGCAGCTCCAGCAATGCTCGGGGGTGCCCTATCCCTAACATGGTGCGTCAATCCTTACGCCTGCTTCAAGCAGGCGCAGGGTTTTGACGCAGCATGGGCGTAAAAGTGACTCAGTGAAATCTTGTAGATTTCACTGCGTCACTTTTACGTGACGTACCTGCGAGGGAACGCCCACCCTGCGCTGGAACGCCCACATGAAACCTGACGCAGGTTTCATGTGGCGCAGGGGTTTACAGCGTGATGCATCTCCCTAGATGTGTCACGTTGTAAATATTGCGCAACGTGGCGCATGGTTTGCGTCGCCGCTGCGTCGGCGCATAAGTGGCGCAAGGGGCTTGTAAATATGCCCCACAATGTTTACATTTTTCAGAGCTTTTCCATACATAATGGCACTGTGATGGAGATGAACAAATAGGTCTTCCTCACAAAGTCCATGTACAAAAACTTTGCACTATTAGCACAACAAGATTACTGATACCATGAGTATGATAATTACCAAGAGTTATATTAACACAGATTTCCAAATTCTCTCTCTCAGAATGAGGAATAACTACGCAAGTCAGAATTTGCACTGATTTCTGCACGTTACTGCTTAATTCTGAAGACATTGAGCAGGTGCCCAAGACCCTGGCTTACCTGGACCAGTCCTCCAACTGGTCAAGGCCCTCCCTGACCTGGCTGCAGCTCCTTGAAGCTCCAACCTCCTGCACTGCACACATGCTCTCTCATGCCTGTACCTCTGTCCTCGACTCTGCCTCTCCGTCTCTCCTGGACGTCTGCCGTCTATCTTTCTTTGTCTCACCTGTTGCCTTCTGCTTGTTTGCTTTACCATCCATTGTCACACTTCTGTTGCCTCTTGCTCTCTGTTGTCTTTTTGCCTCTCTTATCTTTGATATTCTTTCTGCCTTCAGCTCTTTTTCCACACTCTTCTCACCCTCTGTTGCTTTTTTCCCACACTCACACTTCTGTGGTCTTTCGCAAGTCTCTCACAGACCCGGAGGAGGAGTCAAAATCATTTTTAAGGACTTCTTCAACTGCACTACAACCACAGAAGCCGCAACCCCCTACATGGAGCATCTACACTTCAAGCTACAGAATCAGCAAAATGCACGGTAAGGGGAACCCTCATATACTGACAGCTGGGACCTAGAACCACTTTTGCCAACAACCTAGCCGACTTCATCGCCCCAATCGCCATCGACCCCAGGAACTCTCTTCTACTGGGAGACTTCAGCTTCCACCTTGAAGACAAGAGTGACTCCACCACTTGAAAACCTAGACAACCTGGGACAATCACAACACATCATCGGACCAACACACTCCGTCAGACACACCCTCGACCCTGTCTTCATGACGCTGCACAACATTGAAATCACAGCAACCGCACCACTCACCTGGACCCACCACTCCATCATCCAATTCTGTATCAGCATTCCCCACCTAATGAGACCCACTACTAGAAATATGGCCAAATGAAGCTGGAACAACATCCATGAATCCAAATGAGTATACATCCTGCACCACAATCAACCAAACTCCACCAATGATCTAAGCAACGTCATCAAAAACCTGGACAAATGGATCACAAAATTCACCATTTACCTGGCACCCCTGAAACACAACACACAGTGAGTAGTTGGAGATTGGTACCAGCTGGTACATGAAGGAACTCCCCACAGCACACAAAACTGCAAGCAACTGGAAAGGAAATGGAGAATGAATCGCCTGGAAGATGACTAAAAGACTTACAAAACAGTCCTGAGACGCTACTACCAACTAAGCAAAGAAGTAGGCCAGGGTGACTGTTACCGGAAGCCACAATGTCACTACGTACTGGAAACTGTGGTAGGCAAGTGCCCTCAAGAAACTGACACCTTCTTAGGAGGAAAAAATGAAGGTGTAAAAAACCTCCCTGCTGGACGAAGACTTCAGTCGATTGAAGAAAACGAGAGATCCGGAGTCCAAGAGTGGAATTCCTTAGGAATGAAGAGTCAGGATCAGCAAGTGGAAAAAGCGAAGAAACAAGCAAAGGAACACAGTTATTTTGCCATGCACCCTCCAACCAGGCTGAAGCCTTAATATAGTAAAGGAATAGGAAAAGGAATTGATAACAATACACCATATGATAGGAAACATAATAGTTTGGGATAGTTAGGTAGAAACCAAGGAAGAATCAGCCATGATAGAAAAGGAAAAGAAGAGATAGCAAAAACCTGAAGTGACTAGCTGTGGAGCAGCTTTAAAAAGCAGCTGCAAACCCTCAGACAGGTGACTGACATTTTGGTGCTCGAAGAGAAAGAAGCAGCAGCTAGGTGCCATGGGGCTGATGGGAAAAATGGTACAGGTTAAAGAGACGCATAGCCCACAGTTACGGGCTTCTTCCAGTGAGTCCAAGAGCTCCAGAGAAAACAGCCCCAGGTGAGACTGACTCACAGCGCACAGCTACAAGCTTCTTGCAGCACCTTCTGAGCCCCAGGAAACGCAAAACTCTACAAGGTACTGCACTTTTCAGGCATGCAGACGGCCGAGACACCCTGGATGCAACACACTCAAGCAGAATCCTCTGTTGATGCCCAAATTAAGATTACCTTTAACCTCAAACGGCCTGATTCACAAAAGTAACTTATGCTTTTGAGTAATTATAACTTTTGAATAAGTTTACTATAGTTTGCTTAGTCATAAAACCTGAGTACAAGTTACTACCAAAAACATAACAGTAGTAATTCCAGCACCACAAATGGCCAACCACTGCAGCACCCTCACATAGAAAATAATGAAAGTAGGGAATTAAAATAAAACCCCAATAGAAATTATGGGGCATATTATCAAGGAATAGCGATATTTATCGCTAACTGCGCTTAGCGCGAATTTTTTTAACGCCGCCTATCGCTGGAAAATATCGCTGAGATAACACCCTATTAACAAGATTTATCTCCATAGCGATAATTTTTCCAGCGATAGCGGCAAAATGCGAAACTATCGCTGGAAAACCAGCGATATTCTCGCATTAACGCAAGGATGGATTCAGCCTGACAATCCACCCCCTATGCTACAAAAAGGTAAGTCACCCTCAGTAGCAGGTGTAAAAATCTAGCGATAAACGCGCTTAGCGCGAATTATTTTATCGCATCGCCTGCCTTGCTAATAGGGGTTAGTTGTGTTAGCGACTGTTTTCAGTCGCTTTAGTGGGGAACGCCTACCTTGCATGTCATTAGCGATAATTATCGCTGACATGCAAGGCGATGGTAAAACCGGCCGCTAACGCTTAAAAGCTGTCGCTAACGCCTGTTAGCGACAGCTTGCTAATAGGGCGATAAAAATATCGCCGCTTTAGCGGCAAAAAGTGCCGCTAAAGCGGCGATAAAGCCCTTGATAATATGCCCCATAATTAAATATTATCTCCTGTTAAAAATATATAAACATTATACATATGTATTATTTGCTCATAAAATATGTTAATACCCTCCCAATTAAAAAATTCATATAACAATATTTTGTATTAAAATATAACTAAAGTTTTAATTAAATCTATGCATCACTTTTAATGATCGTTATTATAAATATTATTTTTTCTTTTGGTAGAAATGTATTCTTTTATTATAAAGTTCAGAAAAATAATTTTAATTTAATATAGTTTTAATTCAAAATTAAGTTAATAGTGCTGTAGCATTTTATTATTTTGTTTTACATTTTAAATCAATAAATATAATTAATTTACATTAATATTTAGCATAAAAATATCTTTAATATTTATTTTTAAGTTACATAAACTTTTGTATTTTTCCCTATACTTTACACTGTGGAGATCTCTGCCCCAACAGTGGAATCTTTGTATAATAATGTATAGTAATAAATAAATAAAAAAAATTACTTGAAAAGAATTATTAAAAATGTGTTTCAATTAAATATTAATGCAAATACATTGTATATATTTATTTTAAAAATAGAAAAGAATAAGAACAAATGCTACAGCACTATTAAATTAATTTGTGAATGATTCTTTATTTTATGGAAATATATCAATCACAATTAGATTTCAATATCAAATTAAATGTATTTTGTTCCAAAGTTTAAATTAAAAAATACATTCCCACCTAAAGCAAAAAAGATCTTTCTTTAATATGTATTAACAATTGTTAACAGTAAGGTATGGAAATAATTAAAATTAATTTAGTCACATCTTAAATGCAAAATGTTGTTACAATATGTTTTAAATTTAAAAAAGAGTATTAAAAGATCTTATAATTAAATAATAAATATGTACTATTTTTGTAACATTAAATTACATGTACTTATATTTGTATTTGTTTAAATTAATTTAATTTAATTAAACGTTATTTCTTATAGGGTTTTATTTTAATTCCCTACCTCCGTTATTTTCTAGAGTAGGGTGTTGCAGTACCAGGGTTGGACTTACTACAGTTTTTTAGTGGTAACTTACACTCATATTTTGGAAATAAGCAGAAAATAGTAAATTTAATCAAAAGTGTAACTTACTCAAAACTGTAGGTTACCTTTGTGAATCAGGCCCATTTTGACAAACCAAACGTAGTAAATCAAGCCCAAAGAGTCCTCTTTCTTGCAAAACTATGCTCTGCATAAATATTTTTTATCGTTAGATGAGTATACATGCTAAATATATATGCAAAAAGAACATTGCAAAGTTTCACCCAGACTGTTTAAGGCTCTAAAACACAACTGTCCACATTCGTTCTTCGTGGCTATCAATACGAAGGAGTACAATATTATACATCTAATATCATAGTCAAATATGAATAAACATTAAGTACATAATAAATCTAATCACTATGGTGAACTTGTAACCAATGTGTAAAGCTGTAAAGTCACTTTAAAATGAATATTAAGGCTGTCAGTCAAATAGGCAGACCCAACAGGATGAGAAGGAAAGGGGGAAAGGCAAGAAAAAGACAACATATTTATATCATTGTATACATTAATGTCAAGGCTTCTAATTCACAGACGTCATCACATGTATAGACATATCCATCTTACAGATATGTTGTAGAATGCAAAACATGTTCATATTCACACAGATGCAAATGTTTTCTTCTTCCAGTGGTTGGCAACCATATAGCCACGGTTTAGCTACCATTGCTGACTCAATCCAGGACAAGGAGGCAAAAATTGGAGTAATACGGCCATAGGTGACCTAGTTAAATGTGGTCGAACAAGTCAATCTATCCCATTCTCGATACCACAACCCAACATTTTGCATTTGAAATGCATTTCCAGACCATGAGTCCCGCTAAGCCGCATTCTTTATTAATGACCCAACCAAGGCTGGACATAGTAAACCCAATCATTCCATACATACCAGTGTGCAAAACAGGTGGAAGACCAGTTTGTTTCATACAATTAGGACTTAGATCAGTTAGAATTGTGGATTGCCTTACATACAGATACAAACTACGAAGACTTGAAATGCGACCCCACCTCTTCTGCCCAGTTCCTTGAGACTTCTTTGAAGTGCTTCTGGTCTGTATGTATTCATCCAACAGAAGAGAAATTACCATAACCTTTGATGACCTCCATGCCATTTTGTTTGCAATGTTCACATAATGCTCTGGGTGAATATCCCATGATAGCATGTCAATACCCCTTTTTCCTCACTGAACTCTGACAAAATTCACCTTCCATTACATCTTTCTATTCACCAATGAGTCCATCCACCCTGCCCTGCCTACCATTTCTATCTCCTCCCTTAGACCCAAATCTCTGCCCCCTCCTCTTCTGTGGTGCCAATGCTCTATCCTCTCTCACCTAACCCTACCTCTTGATGTTCTCTATCTTCCTCCCTTCTCTAGTCTCTCCTGTGATCCCACCTCTATCTTCTCTCATTTATCCTCTCTCCTCTGATCCCACATTTCTAACCTCTCACCTAGCCTGCATCTCTCCCCTCTCATCTAGCCCCTCCTCTGATCCCACATCTCTAACCTCTCATGGGGCCTGCATCTCTTCTCCCTCCTCTGATCCCACATCTCTAACCTCTCAGGTAGCCTGCATCTCTCCTCTGATTCCACATCTCTAACCTCTCATTTGGCCTGCATCTCTTCTCCCTCCTCTGATCCCACATCTCTAACCTCTCAGGTAGCCTGCATCCAGTAGCGGCTTGCAGAGGGAGTGCTGCGGGGGGTGAGGCGGGGCGGGGGAGGGGCAGGGTGGGGGGGTAGTGGACTCAGACATACGACGGAACGGAGTAAACTAAGTAAATAAATAAATAAAACTATTTACCTTGCGCGCGCTGCATCGCCAACTCGGCGATGCAGCGCGCGCATGGTAAATAGTTTTATTTATTTATTTACTTAGTTTACTTCGTTCCGTCGTATGTCTGAGTCCACTATCGCCCCCACCCTGCCCCTCCCCGCCCCGCCACACCGCCCCGCAGCACTGCCTCTGCGAGCTGCCACTGCCTGCATCTCTCCTCTGATCACACATCTCTAAACTCTCATGTAGCCTCCATCTCTTCTCTCTCCTCTAGCGACTCCTCTCACCTCTAATCCCACATCTCTCACTTCTCGTGTAGCCTGAATCTCTCACCTCTCCTCTAGCGCCTCCTCTCTCCTCTGATCCCACGTCTCTAACCTCTGATGTGGCATGAAATGAAATGAAATGAAATAAGGGATTTGTAAAGCGCACGGATGCTCACATAGAGTGTTCCGGCGCTAATCTCTAAAACCAACAGGAAAGACCCCGCCCCACCTGCCATCGTGTTATTGTTGGAACAGCCATGTTTTAAGTTGTCTCCTAAAGGACAGCAAGTCCTGAGTCAATCTGAGATGTAGGGGCAAGTTGTTCCATAGGCAAGCCGCTTGAACCTGAAAGGAACGACCTCCAATCCGAGATCGAGTGAATTTGGGAATCACCATCAGGGATTGTCCCGAGGACCTTAAGACACGTTGAGGCTGATAGCGCTGGATCCTACTTCTCAGGTAAACCGCACCCGTATCGTAGAAGGCACGATAGGCAAGCACCAAAGCCTTAAACTGAATCCTCTTTCTCACCGGGAGCCAGTGCAGTGCTTTCAGGTGGAGCGACATGCGCGTTCTGGGGCTTACCATAAGAATAGCTCTGGCTGCGGCGTTCTGGACAACCTGCAGCCGATTGAGCAAGTATTCAGGAAGCCCCAGATACAAGATATTTACGTAATCCAACCTGGATGTAATTAAGGCTTGCACTACGATCTTCCGGGATTCAACCGGGAGTAGAGGAAGAAAGTTTTTTACCATTCTAATCAGTCCGATACAAGTGCCAGCAACAGTTTGGATATGGGACTTCATCGATAGACTAGTGCATCTCTCCTCTCTCATCTGATCCCACATCTCTAACCTCTCATGCAGCCTGCATCTCTCCCGTGCTCTCTAGCCCTGCCTCTCTTCTCTGACACCACATCTCTAACCTCTCCACTCGTGCTTCCTTTCTCCTGTAATCCCACATCTCTAACCTCTCATGCAGCCTGCCTCTCCCCCTCTCCTCTAGCCCCTCATCTCTTCTCTAATCCCACATTCATAACCCCTCATGTAGCCTGCATCTCTGCCCTCTATTCTAGGCCCTCCTCTCTCCTCTGATCCCATATCTCTAACCACCTATGTAACCTGCATGCCTTCTCCCTCCTCTGATCCCGCAACTCTAACCCCTCATGTACCCTGCATCTCTCACCTCTCCTCTAGACCCTTCTCTCCCCTCTGATCCCACATTTCTAACCTCTCACCTAGCCTGCATCTCTCCCCTCTCATCTAGCCCCTCCTCTGATCCCACATCTCTAACCTCTCGTGTAGCTTCCATCTCTCACCTCTCCTCTAGCGCCTCCATTTTCATCTAATCCCACATCTCTAACCTCTCATCTAGACTGCATCTCCCCCCTCTCATCTAGTGCCTCCACTTTCATCTAATCCCACACCTCTAACCTCTCATGTAGCCTCAATCTCTCCCCTCTCCTCTTGCCCCTCCACTCGCCTCTGATCCCACATCTCTCACCTCACAGGTAGCCTGCATCTCTCCTCTCTCCTCTATTGAATACTCTCGCCTCTAATGCCACATCTCTCACTTCTCGTGTAGCCTGCATCTCTCCCCTCTCCTCTTGCCCCTCCATTCGCCTCTAATCCCACATTCCGAGCCTCTCATGTAGCTTGCATCTCTGCCCTCCATTCTAGGCCCTCCTCTCTCCTTTGATCCCACATCTCTAACCTCTCATGTAGCCTGCCTCTCCCCATCTCCTCTAGCCCCTCATCTCTTCTGTAATCCCACATTCCTAACCTCTCATGTAGCCTGCCTCTCCCCATCTCCTCTAGCCCCTCATCTCTTCTCTAATCCCACATTCCTAACCTCTCATGTAGCCTGCATCTCTGCCCTCCATTCTAGGCCCTCCTCTCTCCTCTGATCCCATATCTCTAACCTCTCAGGTAACCTGCATCTCTCCTCTCTCCTCTGATCCCACATCTCTAACCCCTCATGCAGCCTGCATCTCTCCCCTCTCCTCTAGACCCTTCTCTCTCTTCTGATCCCACATCTCTAACCTCTCATGTGGCCAGCATCTCTCCTCCCTCCTCTGACCCCACATTTCTAACCTCTCGGGTACCCTGCATCTCTCCTCTCTCCTCTGATCCCGCATCTCTAACCCCTCATGTAGCCTGCATCTCTCCTCTCTGATCTGATCCCGCATCTCTAGCCCCTCATGTAGCCTGCATCTCTCCTCTCTCCTCTGATCCCGCATCTCTAACCCCTCATGTAGCCTGCATCTCTCCTCTCTCCTCTGATCCCGCATCTCTAGCCCCTCATGTAGCATGCATTTCTCCCTTCTCCTCTGATCCTACATCTCTCTCCTCTCATGTGGCCTGCATCTCTCCTCTCTCCTCTGTTCCCGCATCTCTAGCCCCTCATTTAGCCTGCATCTCTCCTCTCTCCTCTGATCCCGCATCTCTAACCCCTCATGTAGCCTGCATCTCTCCTCTCTCCTCTGATCCCGCATCTCTAGCCCCTCATGTAGCATGCATTTCTCCCTTCTCCTCTGATCCTACATCTCTCTCCTCTCATGTGGCCTGCATCTCTCCTCTCTCCTCTGATCCCGCATCTCTATCCCCTCATGTAGCCTGCATCTCTCCTCTCTCCTCTGATCCCGCATCTCTATCCCCTCATGTAGCCTGCATCTCTCCTCTCTCCTCTGATCCCGCATCTCTAGCCCCTCATGTAGCATGCATTTCTCCCTTCTCCTCTGATCCTACATCTCTCTCCTCTCATGTGGCCTGCATCTCTCCTCCCTCCTCTGACCCCACATTTCTAACCTCTCGGGTACCCTGCATCTCTCCTCTCTCCTCTGATCCCGCATCTCTAACCCCTCATGTAGCCTGCATCTCTCCTCTGATCCCGCATCTCTAACCCCTCATGTAGCATGCATTTCTCCCTTCTCCTCTGATCCTACATCTCTCTCCTCTCATGTGGCCTGCATCTCTGCTCAACACCCTCCTCTTCATATTATTCCTCCGTCTCTATCTTATAGCACCCTATAACAGTTCTCTCACCTCTGGCCCCATCAGTCGATCCTCTCTCCTCTACCTCCGCTGCTCTATCCTCTCCTCTAGATTTCCTCTCGGTCCTCTGTCCTCTAGCCCCACCTCTCTCGTCTCCTCTTGTCTGCTTCTCTAGCCCCTCCTCTCTCCGCTACCTTTCTTCTCGATCCTCTCGCCTCCAGCCCCATTTTATAGTGTCCCATCCAGCCCCACACCTCTACCCGACACTGCCTTGTCATCCTCTGTTCTCTGGGCCCACTCTCTCCTCACCTGGTATCACTTTTTAGTCTCAACACTGACTCCTCTCACCTGTCTCACTGTCTCTTTCATCTAGCCTCAGCCCTTTCTCTCTCTCTCTTTACTTTCTGTCCTCTCTCCTCGAGCCTGCTTCTGTATCTTCTACCCTCCTCTCACCTCTTACCCCACCCCATCCTCCTCTATAGCACAGCCTTCCCGCCTCTCTTCTAGCCTGCCTCTATTCTCTTGCCTCAACCCCCTTCTAGCCTGCCTCTATTCTCTTGCCTCAACCCCCTTCTAGCCTGCCTCTATTCTCTATTCTCTTACCTCAAGCCTCCCCTCCCCTTCCTGACTGCCTCTATTCTCTATTCTCTTGCCTCATCTCCCCTTCTAGCCTGCCTCTATTCTCTTGCCTCTTGCCTCATCTCCCCTTCTAGCCTGCCTCTATTCTCTATTCTCTTGCCTCAAGCCTCACCTCCCCATACTCTCCTCACCCCCCCCACCTCTCTCTACCTTCCTCAAGTCTCCCTCTGCCCACCCATTCTCGCCCCATCTTTCTGTCCTCTCTACTCTAGCTCCACCTCTGTCTCCACTCTCTCTAGTCTCAGGCCTCCACCTCCTGTGCTCTCAGTTTAAAAGTAAACAGCACAGACTAAAATGCCCTAGCCTAGATAGTCATGCAGATCTGTGGCTAGTGGGTATTGAGGCAGAACAAGCACCAAAGGTTGAAATGTTTTAAAGACATTCATTTTCTTTCAACTTTTCTATATATATTTATCTGATACTTTGACTCCTTCAATGTGTTATGCGTCTTTTGCAATAATCTCTTTGTGTGTTTTCCGTGTGTTAAGTGACCATAGCGCATGAATAAATCAAACCAAAGCAAATGATGGCTGCCCCAGCCTCACACCTCCCTCCCCTAGCGGCCCTCTACTTTTATTTTCTCCACATCTTTCCTCACTCCACTTCTCACCCTTTTAACCACACACCCTTCTCATCTCCCTACTCTCATTTTCTTCGCTCTCTCCCTCGTATATGCCTCATTATCCAACAATATCTTGCACTAGAGAGTCCTTAATTTGTGCAGTAGTAATTGCCTTAATTCATTAAGGCTGCTGTACTAGCTCTGTGGCAGCCGGTGCCGGAAATGTTCAGCTTCTCTGTTGAAATAAATACAGTTGAGGAGACGGCAGCTGCGCTGCTGCTGAGAGTGACTGACCATCATAAGGGCAACCCGCACTAGTAATTCTGCACCCGGAAGTACGGATAGCGCTGGGTTCTGCGTTTCTAGAGCACCGGATTACAAATCACCCAGGAAATGGGGAATAACCTTGGAATCTCTGCTTTCCGCCGATTCCAGCAGGCTTTTCCTTCTTTTCAGACATTTTCCGCTCACAAATTTCAGCAGGTTTGATCTGCCAAAATGTGCACAAGGAAAACAACGGAAGTGTGTTTAAAAGAAACAACTTGCAATTCTGTTGCTGGTGTGCAGGTTAGGATAGGCAATTTCACTGTTGCAAACAATATATGACTCAGGGAATTGGAAATGAGAACTGACCTTGGTGCTTTAAACTGTTTTACCACTGGACCAGTAGACAGGATTCTTCTGTTTCAGGGACATGATACACATAATCAAGACATTCAATTAAATTGATGATTGAGGCCTTGGTTATATCAAATTAATAAAAAAATATATATTTAACAAAACTACTTTATAGTAAACAATACTATATTAAATATTTTAAAAACTATAATATATACATGAAAAACTATGGGCAGATGTACATAGTGTATGGTTTGCGAATACCAAATAGCAAATTTTGCGATTCACTATTTGGTAATCGCAAACACTAATGTACAAGTGTGTCTTTGACACATTTTGCGATTCCCTGTGGGTCGCAAATAGACCTGCCTCATTAATATTCATGAGGTAAGTTTCGGTTTGCTGCCCATTGGGAATTGCAAAAATCACAGGGATGGTGGCCTGCTGGGGTCAGCAGACCACCATGTCGGTGCTTGCTTTTCAATAAAGCAATGTTTTCTTTTTTTTTTAAACACAGTCTTAAAGGAAAACAGGTTGCGTTTCAAAAAGAAAATGAAAAGCTTTCTTTTCATTTTTTAAGAGTAGGCAGTTGTTTGTGGGACCACTAACTGCTCTTAAAAAATGCCTTTACAAATATTCACAGAGGGGAGGGGGTCTCATAGGTACCCCTTCCCATTTGTGAATGGGTTGCCACCTACTTGAAGTAAGAGGTAAAATGCGAATTTTGGTTGCAAAACATTCACACATACCTCTGCGATTCGGTATTAGGAAGGGACAACCTTAACACGCCCCTTCCTATTACCGAATCGCAAACCCAATTTGCAATTTGGTAATACATTACCGAATCGCAAATTGAGACTTTGTATATTGAAAAAAGCATTTTTTCGTTGCCAAGCGGTCCGATTGTAGTGACAATACTTTTAACACAATAATCATGTCACACAATCAATATTTTTGATGCAATATTTGTATAATTCAACAACTGACTATGTTCTCTTCCTTGCAACTTGGAGCTCATAGTATTTGAGAAACACTTCCTCGTACACTGCCCCAATCTTAGGAAGGAAGGAACTATTAGCATGTGGTTTCTACCGTTAAGATTTCTAACTTCAGAAAGCTGAACGAGGAATTTAAGGTCTGCATCATCCAGCAGAGATGGCAGGAAAAGTGGAAAATACCTTTTAGCCTATGAACCTCCTGCGCAATATTTTTTGCGCCATGCCAATGAAGCGTTATTGAACTCAACTTAATAGAGAGGGGGAAAGTGGACAGTGATTTCTTGTAATACTTTTTGCTTCTTTAGGGTAACTAAGGCTACTTTGTTTTATCACAACATAATTTTTTTATCAGCTTGTTATTATTCAAGCTAGTAAATGTTATTAATCTCTGAGGGTGTGCCACCTGTTTTAGGCTCTCTTTAGTGCTTATTGTTAATCATTCAGCGATTTTGGTTCGAAGGTGCATCGCAAATGTATAGCATAACATAACACACAGCACAGTGCGTCTTTTTCTGCTGACCTTCTTTGCTGCTTTTTTTCACCCACTTTATACTTTTATATCACCCCTTTCGTTAATTACGTTCATTTAAAAAAAAAAAAAATTATTAGAATTTTAGAAAAGCAACATACAGCATGAGGCAAAAACCGCATTGATTATAATCAATTAGTGTACATGCACAAGTCGCGGGGCGCAGTGATTGCGGTTAGTGCCAAAAGTCACAGACCGAGTTTGGTGTAGCCCCCCGTCGGTCATACGGCTCATACTTTCCCAAGTAAAACTGTGCATTTGTTGGACAACATAACCATCAGAGCTGTGCAAAACGAATTCCACACACACCGTCCGGATATGATGGCCTAAGTCCTGCAAGCTCACAGTGCCCCATTTGTTTCCCTAACCTTACAGGGTAATAAATGGATCTGCAACCTCCGAAAACATGAAAGCCTTGACTTCCCAAGGAAATTGTGGTAACAGATCTAGAACCTTTTCGTTCGGTTACTCATGCATAGCCAAAGAGATACACAAGAAATACACAACATGCTGTTTCAATAATTATTGAAGCATTGTGATTCTTGAGTAAAATATGTGCGCTGCAATAATCAATAGAAGGAAACAGAATAATGTGATTAGTATAGCAGAATGGTGAAAAAGATATATAGTTCAACCATTGTGCTGTAACAGAATATATGCTTGCATATAAGTACTCTAATATATTGTACTCCTACCTAGCACTTCCTAACCTAGTATGCCTACTGTGGGTGAAACTGAGAAATCCCTGTAGGGTGATCCCACTCCCCGTTACCTGTGGGTAAGTGCAATCAGGCTGCCCATCTTGTTGGAGAGCTGGGCAGCATCCCTCGCATGAGGTAAACAGGAATCAGCTGAGCTGGAATACCGGCATGGGTCAGCTTCTCAGTACCAGTGAAATGCTCCTCTGTCTAAACAAAGGATCTATGTCGTATGTATAATAACATCATCCATATTACCATGTCACAACACCAGTCATGTCACTATTGTTTATTCTATTGTGATAGCTCTGTTGCCGAACAGCCAAAACAAATAACAAATAACAGTATGAGTGATGAACTTAGCCCTTATACAGAATGTTCAAGGTAGTCGATAGTGTGCCTATGAACTTGAAATGTAAGCAAAGCACAGTTCAGAGAATATTATCCTGTAGTTGTACACAAATGAATGCGTGTCAAATGTCATTGGGTTTAAGGAGAGATGGCAACTTAACAATGTGAGCAAGTAAAATGACGTTTCTATCCCGGCCTAATGTAACCATGTGACAACTCAGGAGAATACTCCCTCAAGAGGAGGAGGTTGCTCAGCTGACAAGAGTCTAAGGGCCCAGTGCAAGATGCAAAAAGCACCAGATCTTAGGATGTGTAATAACTCAATGTATTAATCTGAGAGGGCATCACTGAGGAAGGAACAATGGGAGGATGAATAAAAACAATGCTGGAGCATAAGATTTAAGGAGGAGGGTCTCGATCCACCACATGACAAGGTGATTAGCGTACAAGGGCAGATTGAGCTACGCGCCGAGTGGTATTGTAGCACAATGGTCTAAATTGGGATAATCAGGCCCGTGACATGGGTCGTTGAACTTTAGGTAAAGAAAAGGTGGATCAGGAAAAGGGTTCATCATCTGCATTTGAGTCAACTTCGACATCAGGGTATTCCAATCAGCAGCTATCATCCACTGGTGCAGCCCTCTGGCTTCCTCCATGTGGAGGGCTACACTTTCCACCTCCACCTATACTTTGAGGACCGCCACTAAGTGGTTTTGAGGGGGTGACAATGGTTTTTCCAGTTAGTGGTAATAACTTTTTTGCAAGTGCCAGCATCAAGTTAAGGAAGCAGGAGGCTACCTTGTGTTTCTTCAGCCGCTGGTATATGCCTATGGCGACCATCTCCCAAGAGTTCAACTCCGGCAACCCAGTGATCTCCTTGAGTCAACCCAGCACCTCTGCCTATTAATTGACCAGAGAGGGGAAAGCCTAGAAAATGTGTTTGAAATCAGCTGCCGGTGAGGCACATCTAGTGTAGGAGTCTGAGGCTCTGGGGAATATATTACTAATACTCACTGGTGAACGGTAACCCCTCTACAAGAGACTTTGTGCGGGAATTCTAGCACCTGAGCCCATTCCTTCTCATGAAGGGCCCTGCGGAATTCACCCTGCCAGGTTTCCCATGTGGCTTGCAGTGGAACCCTTGTGTGATTGTTCATTTCCTTTATGTTTTTTTACGCTGTGTATTTCACGTTTTTACATAGATGTGGGTAGTATTTGCCGAAGGAATCACACAGGAGAAGTTGCAGTAGTAGAATATCCTTTATTGCCAACCCACAGGACATACAGTTCACTCTCCAAGAGAGCGCAGCATCTGCCCTAAAGATTCCACACTCTGGTATATAAAGGTAGAACATAGAATACACAAAGAGAGATTCTAACTTCCATAAACACTGAAACACAAACCTACCAATGACATCCCTAACACCCATATACTACATATCCCTCCTCCTAATAAAACAAAAAGAAACAAAAAAAAAAAAACTTTATTCACATATAAAATCATCAAAACGGGAAGGTTTCTTAATAACCCTTCCACTAGAAGTTTTTGGTTCTGGTTCATAAAATGTAGAACAACCTTCAACAGGCAAAGAAGTTTGAATGGAAACAGTTTGAGACAAATCTTGTGTGACAACCTGAAAACTTGAGGAAACTCTTTCATCAGAAACATCTTGTGCAGTAGTTAAAGCTCCTGACATAGAATCATCAGAGCATGGTTGGGAATTATCATGAGCAGAAGTTTGAAGATTGCACAAGTTAGAACACTGATCACACTCCAACATCCACCAATAATTCTTTGGAGTGGGAAGAACAACCAAATCCTGTGAAACATTTTCCTGTGAAACATTCTTACTAATAGCCAAACGGTTCATATGCCAAACTTCACCATTGTCAAGAACTGCAGTATTATTATTGACTTTGACAACTTGATGAGGTTCACTAAACCTGCTATCCCCTTTGGGAGTTTTTTAGCAAGTTTAACACGAACCCAATCACCAACAGAAAGATCACAAGGTTTACTACCGTGTTTTGTATCAAAATAAGCCTTATTCAACTTATTCCCTCTGGTATAGAAAGGTAGAACATAGAATACACAAAGAGAGATTCTAACTTCCATAAACACTGAAACACAAACCTACCAATGACATCCCTAACACCCATATACTACAATGTGTTTTCTCTTTTTCCCATTTCCCTCCCAAAAAATGTTGATCTGTTCCCAGTTGCCCATAATATTTATATTTTGATAGCAATTTGACTCCTTCAATTAATGCAAGTCCCAATGGGATTCATTCCAAGAGGGCAGCAGAGGTCAAAGAGAGAAAGTGAAATTGAAAGCGAAAGAGAGTAAGAGATTAAGAGAAAGAGATCAAGGGGAATGGGAGAGATAATTATGAAAAGTGACATAGAAAGAAATACAAGGGCAAAAATAGAGAGTGGAGAGCACCAAGAAAAAGAGAGTTGTTCAGAAAGAAAAAGGAGATAAAACAGGATGAAGAAAGAAACACAGAAAAAAGAGTGAGAAAGGAAATGTGAGAGTAAAGAGAGAGAGAGAGACAGAGAGCAGAGAAAAGACAGAGATAAAGAAAGCGGGAGAGAAAAAGAAACCAGGTAAAGTTTGGACCCTGCCGGTGAATCTGGATTGGAAAAGAATCATGGACCATAAGTACTTTTAGATAAAGGAAATCTTCTGTTGCATGAACAAATCAATAGCTAATGCCCCAATTACTTACCCACAATCTTCATTACTCTGAGTTCTAGTCTTTCTTGTCACAAGCCTTACATCATGATCTTTACCTTGTTACGCAAACAGGATTTACCTATCCTATTCTTAATTAAACTAAGTCCAAATAAGAATGGCTTCACTGTCTTCTTGGGAGCCGTAAAGAGAGACTCCCCATGCCATACTTCCTGAAGTACCAAGGAACTCCTCAGCCCTGTAGGCAATCTCATCCAGGCAGAGAGGGCTGCTACCAAGGACTTTAATGAGGGAGGCTAAAGTCTGAGCAGTAAAAAGTCTGACTAAGTAGTCAGGCATAACGTCTGCATCCATCTTCCTTGTATCATTCCTAACATCATGAGGCTGTAGGAAAGCAGAGAACCTCTTCCAGAGAACAGCCAGGAGGAAAACTGGAAAGGCCAGAAGTAAAACTGCTGTAAAGACTGTTGAAGTAAAACCCCACCAAAAAAAACAGATAGGACTTAAGGACTCAACACAAGGGAAAGACTATGGCAATCTCCCCCCCAGGGATTATATATGAATAGAAACAGGAAAGCCTGGTCCAAATCAGACAGGGATGTCTCTAAAAGGACTACCTAAGGCAAGCCCACCCCAGAGCTTGACACTTTTCTGGTTACCCAGCTTTGGAAAAACAAATCAATAAGATATGAAAAGCAAGGGAATTACCTAGCAGGCTCAATCAAAGTAATCACAGCAAGATGCTGACATGAGCCCAACTTGCCAAAGGAAGTGTACAGAGAATCTGAAAGGAAGGGGGCATACCTTTCTGGAGAAAGGGCGAGCCATGTGCCCACAAATGAATACAAATCTACTTTTCATGCAACAGAAAACGAAAAAATAGAGACATCAAGTACCACCAATACCAGTAGTTCCTGAAAAGATGCAAGCAAGAACAGAGTGGAACCAGGGAAAGGAACCACTGGACAAAGGAAAAAATATTCTGCAAGAGAGAAAACATCATCTGACTCTTTGCCTCATGAAATATTGATGAGAAATAGCTCAGGTACAACTGGTCAGACCCTACCAGTGCAACCCACAGATAGGCCAGAATTCAAACTGAATCGTAATTGGAACTCTGGAATAAACAAGACACAAAGAGCCAGCAATGGTAAGCGAGTCCAAAACGGCAGCCCAGTTGCATTGTAGGCTTAGCTTAGCGAGGCCAAAGGAAGCACTCTGGGAGGTAAGGGGCCAGCAGTGGGTTGGTACGTGGGAAACCCACTGAGAACCTTACAAATCCAAAACTAAGATACCCATTTGAACACCACCAAGCCTTCCATTGACCGATCAGAACACTACCAAGCAGCAAAGTGGCTCACTGTTTATAGGAGATTCCATGGCCACAGAATGTATAGCACCTCCTTAGTCCAGTCTCATGGAGTAAGAAAGAAGCGGAAGAGCTGAACCAACAGCCCTCACCACCAACAGGGGACCGAATAGGATGTTCAAAATCTGCCAAAGACAGAGGGGTATGGTATCAGAATATCATGGCCTAAATATTGTCTGATAGAAATGTTATATCCAAAATATCGTTTGCAGAAATATCATCCCATTGGAGTTAATAGTCAAAAATCCACACCCAATGGAGCAAAACTCTTGTAAATGATATTTAGACCACAATATTTATGTCAGGTAATATTTTGTTATTGATATTTTGACCTAAATCCAGCAGAGCAGCATGAAAACACTGGAAGTACTGGGTGAACAGAATCTCAGCCACCCCACGTCAGGTTTGGACTGAGCAAACTATCAAGATTTTGGCCAGAAAAGAAATATATGACCATGGGGAAAAGGCTAATGGTTAATGCTAGGGTGGGGAGGGGAAAGGGAACCATCCTGGGCCAAGAGGGTAAAACACAAAGTGCCCCCGTGAACCTTAGCCCAGACAGGACACAAAAGAGGATGAACCAAGTGAATGAGGTACAAACAGACCTGGAAACCACCTAAAGCACTGGCGTAGTGAAACTTGAGGGGGCCCCCCTGCAAGGCACGCAGAGGGCCCTTTCTCCGGACTCAATCATGAGCTCTCTGGCCAGAGTAATGTGCTGAGGGGACCCCCTGGAGCTTGGGGCACCCCCGCATGGCAGGGGCTGCGGGGGCCTGTGTTACGCCACTGACCTATAGGCAGGCCACCAACCCATCTGCACTTGTAGCCAGACCCCTGCAGACATATATAGCCATCCAACATGAGCAAACTGTTCTGGTGGTAGAGAAACAACTGACCTAACTGAGTCCTAGGTATCAGGCCCACTCCAGATCCCTCGCTATGACGTTACAGCGCCCTGACTCTCCTACTAATGGAGTTGCATTAGCAACCCTGGCGCACCAACACTTTGCCTCCCCTGTTAGTAAAGCTGCACCTCTGAGTGTGTCTTCACCTCATAACAGTGCTGCTATGCCACCCCAGCATGAGCCTCCTCTTGCCTACTCCAAAACTGCTCTTAATTAGGAAGCTGTGGTCCCTGAAGACGATCCTCCTGTCAACGAGACCATATCAAGGCGGGATTGTAGCTTCAAAAGAGACCATATTGTAAACAGGATCTCACTGAGAGTCAAGATCTCATGAGAACTAGCAGCCCCCCTGGGTTCGGATTTCTCTATAAACCGCTCACAAGCATGAAGAGCTTGCTTTGCCAACAGAGCCTAAGAGAAGAAGGATGGTGTTCGCTCATTGGTAAAGGACACAGTTCTATCTGTCCCTTTCTTCCTTTACCCCTTCCCCATCCACTTCCATCAGATTCCAATTATCGAATTAACTGGGGTAAGGGATCATATGTCATCATTCCTGCAAGACATCGGTTCCGTAGGCCAGGTTAGTGGCAGCTCCTATCTCAAGTTTGACATCAGGAAGATTGGGTTAGATGCATCTAAAAAGCTATCAACTAAACCTAGAGACGTTATAGAGATGATAAGTGAGCAAATAATAAAAGCAATCCGCACTCTTGCCCAAAAAGTAGAGAGAAGGCCAGCCGAGTTCAAAACAAACTAAACTACCTTAAACCAGGAAAGCAGCAGAGACCCTAACCAAGCAATTGCAAGACCAAACTAGTGGATGGGACTCAGGCAGATAACAAAAAGTACCCTGTCCCATGAAATTCAAAGTAACAAACCCAGGCGGAAGACGTGTGGAGGGATTGTCATTAAGAATTCTCTGATGGTTTGGTCTTGGCAAGCCTGTGATAAGGGTGACGTCTTCTGGTAGCCTCCTTGCTCCTACACAGATTAGAATACGAAAAGGATAAGGGTCTGTGGTGAAGAGTTACAATCTTGAAATGAGGAAAATCCCTCACAGGCATAAAAAAAGCTCCTGGGGCAAGTGACAGGAAATATACTAAGATCTACTAAGAAGGAAGGAACTAAGGCTCATGAAGAACCGGTACAACAAGCCTGAGGAAGGAGGAATGAAGCACAGGATCAGGCTGGAGCAACAACCAGTATGAAACAGAACAAAGAATAGTCCAGCTGCACTGTGATGCAGCGCATGATCTGTTGGATTGATAAGAAGGTTCGATATGTATATTTGAAGTCATCTTGGATTGGTCTCCGTTGGAGGAAGGTAGTTTCTGGCCCAATAGTTCACAAAGCCTGTAATGCCTTCTGGCATATAGTCAGACGCCCCAGAAATGCCAACCTACACCCAACCAATGCAACGCCAGCAGCAAGGCCAAGTAGCGCATTACACGCTGCTACCGTCCCTGCATTCAGTCAATGCCAGAATTCAAAGACCGCATGCCCGGAATACAGAGGGCAGAAGAAAGTCCACCAAGCACACAGAGTGGCCAGGAACCAAGGCAATGTGCATCTCAAGACCAACACTAGATATGAGGTAGGTGGGTGTCATCTCGGTGAGCAGCGTGTCAGAGGCATGGTTGTAACAGAAAGGCTGAGAGAATCTATGACATTCAAACCCACAAGGAGGGGGCCATACCAACCAATATAGAGGAGGCTCCATTGAATACAGAGCAGGAATGTAAGTGATTATACCTTGCTCTTCCAAAATGTATTCTGCAGAAACTCTAGACTATTCAGAATATGGCAGTAGGAGTCATGCTGAATCTTTAACGAAGAGCCGCAGTCTCTGAACATCATGCCCCTCTGCACTAGTTGCCCGTTGAAAAACAGGTAACCTTCAAAGTGCTCTGCATAGGCAAGATAGCTGTTTAAGTTCCATGCCCGGAATTTATTATGGAGCTGATCACCCTTCATACACCTTCTTGAAACCTGCTCTCTCCAACAGCTTGCTTGTTGACCATCCTAAAACCTGTTAGATCAAACAAAAATGTTTGCAGCCTCTTTGCAGTGGAATGCCCTTCCAAACCATTTATGCCTCCCCACTGATCATATAATATTTAGGGAACTGCTGAAAACCTACCCTTTTGCTGGATAATCTAATCCCATTGGTGTGGAACTCATCCGTCTCATTGGTAATGAGGTGCCCACAAAATACTTAACATAATATAACCAGAAAATCCACCAGCTGGAGCCCGAGATCTTAAACACTCAGACAATAGTAGGTCCCTCAACTCATCATCATCACCCAAGTGAACACAACTCTTGCCAACAGCAAGCAGGAATCAAGCCTTCAACAAAGATACTAGCTTAAACAGGCAAAAGGTGCCACCTGGAAAGTTCACAACTTTAATATCATTGGAAAAATATTGTTGGGTACAATATCCTGTCAACAAATATCGTGGGACTGAATATTCCAGATAAGAATATCATTTTTTTGTGTTTAATATTATTTTATTTTATATAGTTGTGTATAATATTGTTTTTAATTATTCCGTAGTTCTATTACTTTATGTGTTATAAGTTATTATTAATTTCATGGTAATTATGTGTATGTTTTACTGGAGTTTTACTTTGTTTCGTTTAGGTAATATATTTGAATATTTTGGGGGTTTTTATTTTATTTATTTATTAGTGGGTTGTTAGGTTTCTGGGGAGGAGGGTGGGAGATTTTTTAAAATATATATTGTATAATGGTTTATAAGTAATGTATTTATTTTGCATCACACCGCATCCACACACACCCTATCACCACCTTACGGCGCTGGTGCCTGGTGACAGGTGTGGTGCTCATTCCACATATGACCGAAGAGAAACCAAAATGCGAGAAACAATGCTGCCATGCCAGAACAAAATAATCCTTTATTGCGAGAAAAGCTTCTGACTCGCTTTGGCATTAGCCTTTGTCAAGCAACGTCACAGTGCCTATCAAAATAAATACCATGGTTTAACTGACAAAAGAACTTATTACCTGGTTACAAATCAGACACTGATTAACCGTTGCCTATCAAAACGTCAATTCATGTATTCCTTCACGCAGGCCTTAACAATTTTTACTGTGATTAATATTGTATAATTCGATTTAAGTTTCAAAACATCTTATGAAACTTATAGAAACAGACAAAAGACTTCAGTTTTTGTAAATATGCCCAAATATATCAGATAAATGTAAATATAAATCATAAATTTGTCTGTTTCGATGATGTGGATATTCTGTAGATTGTCTATTCTACGCATCATGATTCAGAAGGGCACTAATTAAAAGCACCTGTTTGTAAATAATAATCGTGAAGGAAAGACTGCCATTAATGAAAGTACCAGATCCACCAGGCTGATGGATAACTCTGAAGTATGTGCACATCAGATTACATAAGCATATTGCTAATCATTCAGTGCCTCATACTGATATTTCTATAACCCAGTGATACAACAACCATGTCCAAGTGGGCTAATCATGTATTCAGGTTTAAATGCTTCATATCAAAATGTGCATCATTCAATTGTATATCAGTCAAGGCAAAGTGTTCTAGTCATGTGAAGATCCAGATATTGCTCATGTGTGATGGCCACTAACATACATTTCTTTTATACTCCACATAATCTAGTGCTCATTGTCTTGTGATCATGAATATATGTACGCACTTGATATATAAGAGAGACATACAACCCTCCTTCCTTAACCTTAAATTAGGTGAGCAGTTCCTGAATAATATGGACAGAGAGTTCCTAGTTCTGATTCAACCCTACTGGGTATTTTGTGTTCAATGCCAAGGTGTGCTTGGATTGCAATCTTCTCAGAATCTTCTCACTCTTTCCTCCTCTGGGATAGATGGTTACCCTGTTAATACGAAAGAATTGTAATGTCAGCATCTTGATCATGAACTTGAAGTGCCTTGGGACTAGATAAGTGTAATCCTTGTGATTTATGGCAGTCATATGTTCCAACACTCTTGTGCATATGGAAAAATGGTACTGCCCACATATAGTAAGCCTAAAGCACATGACATAGCATATACACAATAATTTAAAGCACAGGTTATGTGCTGTTTGATGATTTTATTCTCCCCTATCAGCAATAAGTAATCCCTCCTGCTGGTGCTAGACACGCAATCCTTGCAATTACCTCATTTGATAAACCCCTTTGGGGACCAACCAAATTCTACTGTCTTGTTTGTAGGAAAATGTATGCACAAGTATGTCCCTAAGCATTCTAGATTTGCAGTAAGTAATAGGCATGTGTGGGCCAATCGCTCCACATGTAATATTGTCTGCCTTTAATATACGATACCAAAGGGGATGATGGACGGAGCGTTAGAGCAAATCAAACACTCACCCCCAGTCAACTGATCTGAGTTTAATCCATCATCATTCTTTAGCTCACTCCACCACCCCAGTTCAGACATGGCCATATGCAAATCAGTCTGACCCTGTGCCTCATGGGAACAGTCCAGCCCGAACTGCCAAGCCATGTCTTCCCTGGACCGGAAACAAGCATCCTGGGACCGGTTTCGGGTTCAAAACCCTCATCAGCCAGGCTATCTTGAATCCAGTGGCAAAGTGAGCAAGGGACCCACGTCTGGGCATACCCTGCCAACTTAGGGCGAACAAAGCAATACCAAAGGGGATGCCCAGACGTGGGTCCCTTGCTCACTTTGCCACTGGATTCATGATAGCCTGGCTGATGAGGGCTGTGAGCCCGAAACGGTCCCAGGATGCTTGTTTCCGGTCCAGGGAAGACATGGCTTGGCAGTTCGGGCTGGACTGTTCCCATGAGGCACAGGGTCAGACTGATTTGCATATGGCCATGTCTGAACTGGGGTGGAGGAGTGAGCTAAAGAATGATGATGGATTAAACCCAGATCAGTTGACTGGGGGTGAGTGCTTGCAATGTTCAACACTCCGTCCATCATCCCCTTTGGTTTTGCAATGCCTTTAATATACCCCATTGTTTGGTTAGGCTTTTTCGGACTTCCTGGGATTTTATACTGTAAGTGGTATGTAAACTGCATAATCATTTTATCTTCCTGTTTGCCATCTTTGCTATCATAAAGCACCATTCTGGTGCTTGATTCAGCTCTGATGCTGGCCTGATTCAGAAATTTTAAGGAATATAGGGGCCCATTACGATGGCGGGCGGAAGCACTACCGCCGTGCTGGCGGATGCAAAAACCACCAGTTACCGCCGGCACGCAGCAGTCCACACGCCCGCCCAATTACGATGCGAAAAGTAGGCCAAACACCGCCGGCAAGCCAGCAACACCGTCCGCCATCAAAGTGCGCCCGCACACGTAGCGGCGCAGCACAACTGACACACACCGTCCGACGAAACACGTCCCGCCCGGCGCATAAATTACGATGCCGCAAACAAACGGCTCCCACGGCAAAGAGACACCGCACGTGAAAGAGAGGCGGAAACACGGATGCAGAGCACGGACAACGAAGAAGCGGCACCCCGGGCATGAATCCAGCACTGCAGGCCCTTCCCATGCTTCTGCTGATGCACCACCAAGGACGCAACGTACCGCGGAGACGCAGGTAGGCACACACACAACAAGTGCACGCAAACAGCGCACACAGTGCAAGGGCGGAAAAGCGGACAACCCCCCACCAGCGCGTGCACACTACACATCCACCATTGCATCCACATATGACACACAGGCCAAATCCTAACATCGCAGAACACATGTGTACACACCACCTGGGACTAGGAACCAACCACCCCGTCACGGCCCCAAAGCGCCGATGACGCCGCCACACATGCGCACAACGCAGAGGCCAACCGCAGCGCCATGCATGCGTCGCACACAGACACAGGGACACAACCAAGCAGCACACACACCAGCCCCACCCCGAACGCACATGACACGTGACAGTCCGGCCACAGACATGTCCCCAACGCCCAATTCACGGACAACACCCAACGCCACACAACCGACGCACACATGTCAGTGAAGTCACGCAACAGCAGGACACACCCCAGTGTAACAAACATGGCGAAGCACACAGCGGCGGCAACACCAACTAGGAGAAGCAGGGCCTCTTCGGGAAGAGGAACGCCAGTACCACACTGAAAAACCCATACCACCCTGCACATATGAACAAGACACATGAAACGGAACACCAAAGAGCCCGGTGACCGACAACAGGTGGCCCAAGAATTACATCCACACACAAGGCCCAACGCAGAGCGGAAAGGCAGCCTGCCGCCCACACAAGGGAGAGCAGACAGCACTGAATGACCTTCCATTCCAACTCCGAAACCACAGCCCTACGACAGAAGCCGGTGAATACAGCCATTGTCCAAGAATAGACCAACACAGGCATGCCGAGGAGACCGACCACACGGCAGATAGCGCATATCACAGAAGCACACAACGGACGGGGAAGAAAGAAGAAAACACTCCCCATGTCGGCCACATGCAAGTTAATTGGAAGGAGTCACACAGCACTGACCTTGAACTGTCTGAGAAGCATGTGGGAAGAGGGCCCGTGTCCTCCAAACAAGCCAACAGAACACAAGTCCTGTCTCCCTACGACTACACAGAGCTCACAGCAACCTCGGAGCGTGCACATTGCAGACTGCACACACAGCCGGAGCACGCCACCACAACGCACCGCTGCGAAATGGCAACCGCAACACACCTACCCAACTACGCCGAAGAGCTCAAGCTGTACCAAACCAGCACGATACATACATTGGGATGCGATCTCCTGTCCCTGCTGAACGTAAGTTACCGACTGACTTACCGCATCACATTGTTCAGCTGCGTCATGCCCGTCTTCTACTGTCGGAGGTGTCCCTACCAGCATCCCGTCGAGATATGCCTCTCCAACCCGGCATGTCTGAAGGCGGACCTGCTACCACTACTCCTCCCTCTGGACGCACACGACAGGGCCTGCTCTGCCTATGGGGGCATGGCGTATGTGGCCAACATCGCACGCGCACCTAAATGGAACCACTGTGCCTCCACACGACGGATCATCGAGAACAGCTACATCGAATGTCACCCAGCATGCCCCATCATGGTCCTCCAAGGGACAACCTACGAACAACACCTTGACAGCCACCATCCGCTTCATTGGCTGGCAAACATGGACACCACCAATGACATGGAAGCCCTGCTGGACGGCATCGCATACCTGACAACCTGTAAATACGTCGGACCACAACGCAGGTTCCCCGAGTGACCTATGAAGTCCAACCCCGCACCCATGCTCAGCTTCCGCACGGACTGGCCAGTCACCACCACAACAGCCATACCAAACGACCGGCAACTGTAACCACACCATCAACGACATCGCCATGACATCGGATATGACCGGGACATGCACACTGTTCCCCATCACATCCAGGAACACCGCATGCATCGTGGGAGGCAGTGGCATGGGCTCTGTGCATCGCACCCACATGGACGGAACTGCACGAACAACCAGGACACGACATGGATCCAGCGCACATGGACACACACACCGCTCAGTGGACATGAATAGGTCGCCTGGAGTCTGTGGGTGCTGCACCCCTCCCACCCCCGCCCCGGGAATCCCATACCAGGACCTTTGCATGGACGACAAGTGCTTACAACAACAACACGACCCCAGTGACTGTGACATGTCCAGTAACCACCACAGTGCAACAACAAGTGGCACGCCGCTGCATGCACGCAAGCACATGCCCTGATGTCATCTCACATGCACGCGTGCATGAGGAACAACCGCAGCAAACCTGTCACATGGAACTGAGATGGACTGTGCCCATGATGCCGAGCGGTCTGGTAGGCTACATGTATACCGTCTGTGTCAAAGTCCGCAGCTCCGCAGCTATACGTAAATGTACATTAGCACAGCCTTGGCCAAGCAGATGTAACCCCACACCCTATCCCATTTGTAATCATGCTCAGTATATCCTCAATATGTATTCCGCTGCCAGTAGTGTCCACTATACTGCATCACAGAGGACAGAAGACTCAATATAATGTTTGAAACCAGAACTGTCTCCGCTGACTCATTTCACAAGTACGAATGAGAGAGGATGAGAGTATGTGAAGTACACGGCAGTCGTGACATGACCATGTAGTCCACTGGTATTGGATGTCAACGCAAATGAGTAGCACTACTGTGGAAGACACACATGTGTCGTGTGAAGTCGTATGGTCGCAGTGCTCAGGTGGGTGGGTGCGACGGGTAGATGCGCACATGCCAAGTTGGAGCACGCCGTGTTGGGAGGGGTCATGAACAGTACACCACCGCTTCCCTGGGCATTGTGAGAGGACACCTGTCGGGGGAGTGAACACGTGTGTGCACAGCAGCCGGGCACACGTACAAAGCGGTACCAGGCGCACCTCAGCCCACCCTCTGTGGACGAGCTGGATCCTGTTGTGCGCCCGCCATGCCCCTTGACAAGGCACACACAGCCCCAGTCGACCAGGTGTAACCCCAACATAGTCAATCCGCACAGGCGATACAGGGCACGGGATGGCAGTGGAGCATGGTGTGTGAGAGGTCTCCTCGCGCTCCTCCTGGTCATATCACGCAGGCAATAGAACCTCAACGTCCAGCATGGCAAAAAGTCAAATGGAAGTGTAGGGGGACGCACCACAGCACGAGCAGCACTGACGTCACGGGAGGTGGCTCGCACCATCCCATCCATTGCCCATCATACCAACCACGCCACATGCCATTGCGACTAAGTGCAAGCGCGTGCGCCACCACCCCTGAGCCCTCCCCAGAGAGGCCAAAGAGTGAATGTGTGGGCCATCAGCCACAGACGGACGCGGCATGGCCGCAAGGGCAGCCACAGCCACTGGGTGTCGCAGGTGGCGGATCCGGAAGGCGAAGACTGTGATGCATAGTCCATGCAGGCCGGGTCTCCATTTGGGGCACCACGCAGGTGGACGGTGTCCCGCCACACATCATACCCTGAGACAGCCCACTCGTGCAACTGGACCCACACATACACTCCTTGCCCTCTCTGGTGCGAGCTTGGGGCTGCCTGTGCAAGCGCTAGCCTCGCAGGTGAGCATGCATATTGGGGGGCGAGGGGAGGACATGAGGGCTGGGGCGAAGATGACTGTATCACTGTCAGTTAGTACAAGGGATGACCCAGATGTGGAAAGGAAGAGACGTGTCCCGTGTGTACTGCAACTAGTCGCCAATCCAACTACCCCCATGTCCGGAATGTAAGCCCGCACCTAGGCCCGCCCATCCGCCACATCGAACATACCACCAGCACGACAACCTTCCCATTCGAAACACTGACTGGGGGTGGCGACCAGTGAACAATCATGTGTAGCCTACCCACGCGTACATGTGGGCCCTCCATGATCCATGTCACCTGCGGCAAAGACATGACATGCGCAATGAGGGAAGTGAGGAGAGCTGTCCGCCCCACGCGCAGAAGGTGCATCAGCTCCACAGACCCAGCAGCGAGTCCAGCAGGGGTCACATGTGCAGGGGCAGCTGTGCCTGGTGTGAAGGCACATGCATATAGACAGCACATCGACCAATGTGTAGTCTGCCCACATCCACAGTCCATCATCATGCGGACATAGGAATTGAACACAGGGCAACACATCTTAGCTGGTGCACCCACCGTGACCAACAATGCGCAATCATCGACGTACCCGCCCTGTGCATGGCCCCCCACCCAACGGAGGCACATCCAGTGCCACCATCCCACACACACAAGCCTTCCACGGAACATGCTGTGTCCAATGGTCAGTACAGAGTCAGCACCCATCTGGTGGATCCTGAACAGGAGACACATGCACACACATGCCAGCTCCCACTATGTACGACTGCCACCTGGCACGTGCAATGTAACCTCTCACCTGTGACGTGTGACTGCAAGCACACAGCCGTCTTGGCATGGGGCTGTCAATGTGGACACCAGTCAATGTTTCGGGAGCTGTGATCCGTACAGTGCTGTACATAGGGTGCAGTGCTGACACCTACTACTGTCTCATATCCCCTCGTGCCACAGGTCCCACTTGTATTGGCCGCTCAGCCCGTGCCCACATCGTCGTCGTCGTGTGCCATACTCATCCAGCCTCGGAAGCAGTACCATGCTCAGCAGACACTCATGTTGCCGTGGCGTTGCCGCTTGACGAATATGGAGTCAGTCCCCATCAGCACGCCCCGCAAGTCATTGGGGCCTAGATCCCCATGTGCATGCACATGGCAGTGGTATGTATCACTTGCCATTGCCATTGTTGGGAGACCTGTGTAAGTGTATTGTGGCCGTGCCGTCCCAGCTTGACAGCTGGGCTGTGGCTCATGTGCTTGCTCAGTCATGTCAGTGATGTGTATGCGAAATTGCTATGTGCCGTGTTGCTTTGACATGTGTCCTCTGTCATTTAACCCAGGCGGAGACCGAACATTGACCGCCCATACCAATTGCTGGCGGACCTGGACGATACAGAGGTAATCAGGAAGTTTCGGCTGGACAGGCCAACTCTGCATCGACTGTGTGCCATGTTAGAGCCCCATCTCCGTCCCCGCAGGGTGTATCCGACTGCTGTCACCCCCACGGCTAAGGTGATGGCCGCCATGCATTTCTTCGCCACTGGGTCATTCCAGCACACAGTGGGCAGTGGAGGAGGGATGTCCCAGCCCATGTTCAGCAAGGTGCTGAGGGATGTACTGGCAGCCATGATGCTGTACCGGAACAGGTACATCAGATTCCCCAGGGCTCGTGAATTGGCGGCAGTGAAGGGTGCATTCTATGCCCTTGGCAGAATCCCACACGTCGTGGGAGCCATTGACTGCACTCATGTTGGCCTTGTTCCACCACAGGCCACTGAGCACCTGTACCGCAACAGGAAGCACACGCACTCCCTGAATGTGCAAGTGGTGTGCCTTGCGGACATGGTGATCACCCACGTGTGTGCAAAGTTTCCAGGCTCGGCCCATGACGCACACATAATGCGCAACAGCATCTTGCCACTACTGATGGCCAATCTGCAACAGGATCGTGGCTGTATTGTCGGTGAGTATGTGGAGTGGTGTAGCGTGCTGGTTGTGCGATGCTGTCCCCTGTCCAGTTGGAATAGCAACGGTTCTCTGTGTCCCTCACACCCAGGTGACTCTGCGTATCCGAATGGGGCATGGCTGCTCAGTCCATTGAGGAATCCTCGCACCCCAGCAGACGATCGATACAATGAGGCACATGGGAGGACCAGACGTGTGGTCGAGCGTACCTTTGGCCTCCTCAAGTCCAGGTTCAGGTGCCTGGACCGCACCGGGGTGCACTGGCGTACTCCCCACAGAAGGTGTGCCAGATAGTGGTGGCGTGCTGCATGCTGCACAATCTGGCCATTCGGAAGCAGATCCCCCTCATTGTGGATGACGGAGATCAACCAGGGCCCCAGCCCGCAGACCAGGACAGCTCGAGTGAGGTGGACAGCGGAGAGGAGGAAGCTGGGAATGTGCGCCAGCAGCTCATCGCCCGCTACTTCACTTGACGGTGAGTGTCCATGTACGACGGATGATGTGTCTGTATCTATGCAGGTGTGTGTGTGCTGTGTCAGGGTGGCCGTATGTTCACTGCGTGCAGTGTGTCAACGCTCCATGGCCAGGGTAGTATGCCACTGTTGGTGGCTGTGGCATTGTGCCCTATTGCTCTGTGCGATGTGTGTACATTGCTTGTAGTTGTTGACATGTACTGTGTGATGGGTGTGTGACACACTCATTGAATGTGCTCCTGTTCTGTCTCCCACCCCTAGGTCCCTACAGGCCCTCCGGATTCCATTTCCATGCCACGCATCAGGTGCCTTTCCGCCCAAGGTGGCCGTTGTATTCCGTACAATAAAGACACAGGGCACAAACAGCAGTTAGTGAAAAAGGTGCATTTATTACAAACTGTGACATGTGATTGTGTGTAAGGTGATGACAAAAGTGGTGCGTGCAGTGACAATGAGCTGTCGGTCATGGCTGCGTGATGATCAGGGTGTACCCACTGGTTCTATGTCCATAGTCCAACACACACATGCCATCCAGATGGCTGTGTGGAGTGGGATCGTAGAGCAAGTCAATGCAGTGGCTGGTCAAGGAAGGCTGGCGGAAGGCTGGCTGGCTGCCTCACTTGCGACTGGAGCGTGCGAAGTCCTCCCGGGAGATCTGTTTCCTCTTCGGACGGCCCCTTCCACGTTTGGGAGGGGGTGTGTGGTGGCGACCTGCTGGTGGTGGGTGAGGTGTGCTCACTGGCTGTGGACGCAGGGGAAGTGGACACTGCTGGCCGACCCTGCGCCCTAGCAGGTGGTGGCGGAGGTGGTGTTGCTGGCCTTGCCTGTGACCCCACCGCCACCACCAGCTGGCCCATGAGGTCCACGAGTTGGTCCATACGGGACACGAATTGGCCCATATGGGCGTCCATGGACCTCAGCACCCCCAGCACCTCCCGCGTGTCAGTAGCAGACCTGGCCCATTGTCCTTGGGCCTCTTCATAGGCCCCAAGGACTCTGGCCATTTGAGGCAGGGCATGGCTCCCAGGGGAGGCTGGCGTTTCCCTGACCCTGCTCCTCCTACCAGTCCTGCTGCCACCGGCCTGCCCACTAGCCACATTGCTCACCACGGTCCTCGCTGTGGCTCCCAGGGTGGATCCAGTCGGCCGGGCCACCACCTGCGCTGGGGCTGGTGCCAGCGAAGACGTGGTGGTGGTGGAGGCGGTGGTGGTCGGTGCGGCGATGGTGGCGGTTGCGGCAGTGGTAGTGGCCGCAATGACCGTGGGTGTGGCCGCAACGACAGTGGCAGCAGGGGACTGGGACTGTTCAGCATCCCTGGATGATGGGTTGGTGGGTAGGAGGGGTCCTGGGGAGCGGCTGGGCCCTGCCACGCCAGATGGGCCAGCTTGGTGGTCCGTGTCCGAAGAGGTGGACAGATCCTCCAGATCCGTGTGTCCTCGTTGGGGGCTTGTAGGCTGGCTGTGCTGGCTGCTGTCTCCATCCCCAGCGTCCAGCAGTTCGTCACCTGTGGAGAGAATGAGATTTGTTATTGTGTTGCACCTGGCGAAGTATGTATTAGTCGTCTGACATTGGCAGTTCGTGCAATCTCGTACATGGGTTTCCCGGAGGCGAGTGTGTGGCTGTGGCATCTGTAGTTGTGTGTGCTAGGCAATGGGACTGTGTGCTGTGCACATGTGGCATGGGACGGATTGGCCATGCCGATGGGTGTGTTGCTTTGCCCCTACTCATTGTGACTCTGGTGTATGCGGGCTCCTGGCCCATCCTGGGTCTGGTTTGTACTTTGCTTTTGGAGTTCAAATGGAACGCTTAGGAACGCATATGGCAACATGGGGGCCATGCCCCAGATTCGCATTTGGGAGGGGATATGCTTTTGGGGTTCAAATGGAACGCTTAGGAACGCATATGGCAACATGGGGGCCATGCCCCAGATTCGCATTTGGGATGGAATATGCTTTTGGGGTTCAAATGGAACGCTTAGGAACGCATATGGCAACATGGGGGCCATGCCCCAGATTCGCATTTGGGAGGGATATGCTTTTGGGGTACATGCTGTGAGCCATGGGTGCCGAACGTGACATGTGTTGTGGCAGCATGACAGTGCATGGTCTGAGGTGTGTGCATGCCTGACATGCCCTGCATATTTGCTGTCTGTTGTGGTTACTGGACATGGCATTGGACGCATCGTTATGAGTGAGTGATAGTTGTGTGCCAGCCAACGTATTGCAGTTGTCCCATCTCCTTGGTGTGCGTGCTGCCCTGTGCCATGTGCATCACTGCAGTGCTCGGGGGTGTGGCCCATGTTGTGTGTTGTTGCTCACAGTGTGTCGTGCGCTTAATTGACTTCTGGCACATGGTTGGTCATGGGCATGTGTCTTAGCGTGACTGCTGTATGTGTGGCAGCTGTGCGGATGACATGCCTTTCATGAGACTGGGGCTGACGGATGGGATGGATGGTATGTTGTATGTGCATGGTGTGTCTGTGTGTTTGATGGGTTCAGTGGTGTTCGTGTGCATTTCTGTTGTTCCGCTCTGTTGCGTCTAGTGTTGTTTGTCTTACATAGGCGTAGTTGTGGGGTGTGTGGTTGACAGGCAGTAGGGGCTACATGGACAGGACTTCAATGGTGTTTCGGTTGTGTGTGATGAGTTGCACAGTGGCTGCCGTGTGGGACTATATTCAGTGTGGCTTGTGCATGCAGACGTGGCTCCTTGGGTGTTGCTATGTCTGTGATGGGTCATGTGGGGTGTGAGTCTGCTGTTCATGTCCGTGTGCACATTGTTCACTTGTTCGTGACGGTGGGCGGTGCTGCGTGTTCGTGTGCTACGTGACATGTCCCATGTGTTGGTGGTGTTATGGTCCTCATGCCTCCAGTAATCCAGCCCTGTCCAGTTTCCCACCTGCAAGTTGTTCGTGCGTGCACTGTACTGGATGCCACATGGCTCTTAGCGGGGGTGCTCCATGTTGCAGGTCTGTGGGGGTGGGGGGGTGTAGTGGGTCGTGGGGGTGGCTGTACACCCACTGACACCGATTGCTGTGGACCGTGATGTCTGCCTTTCGGCTGTCGTTGTGCACTGCGGTGGCTGACACGTGGGTGTGGGGTGTGGGGGATGCTCCTCCTTGCTGTGCTGTGGGACTGGGGCCTGGTGTGTGTTGTACTTGGGCTGTCCACCGTCCCACCCACTGCACTTTGTGTTCCTGCCACTTACCTGTTACTTGTCGGTTGGTGCAGCTGTGCCTGACACATGGGTGTGGGGAGTGCTCCACCTTGCTGGTCTGTGGGAGTGGGGGCCTGGTGGGTGTTGTACTTCAGCTGTCCCCCTCCGACCCACTGCACTTTGTGTTCCTGCCACTTACCTGTTACTTGTCAGTTGGTGCAGCTGTGGCGGACACATGGGTGTGGTGGGTGCTCGTTGTGGCGCTTCTGGCATATTTGTGGACCTGTTGGTGGTTACGTGGCTGGCTTAGTGTACACATGTCCCCACGCATCTTACAGTTGTTCGGTTTGGCCTGTGTGTGGTAGTGTCTGTTGCATGTGCGTGTGATGTGTTGTGTATTGTGTGCTGGACATGGGGGTGTTTGTCCCTGGGAGCTGTGGCATGGTGGTTGCGCATGTGTGTACATAGCGGTGTGCTGGTATACATTAGTTTGTACTTACCAGCCTCCACTCCCCCTGCTAATCCGGCGAGGATCTCCGGATGTATTACGACTCGCACCTTCTCCTCCCACGCTTTGAAGGTCTTAAAGAGCGCGGGATTCCCTCCGCCAGTGACGGCAGCCAGCTCTCTGTTTTTGCCCTCCTTCTTCTTGACCAGGCTCTTTACGTCATTCCAACGTTTGTTTATCTCGGTTCTGTTCCTGGGCAGGGTCCCGACTGCATTGACCTGGTCTACGATCCGGGTCCACATTCTGTTTCTGGTGGCTAGTGGTGTGTGCTGGACCATGTTCCCATAGATTTGTGGGTACACCTTGATGATCTCGTCGACCATGACCGTCAGCTCCATGGGCGTGAACTTGGACATCCTTTGTGGTGCCATGGTGTTTGTGGTGGTGGTGCGGTGTGTGTTGTGTAATGTGCAGGGGGTTTGTGGTGCCGGTGTTTGGTGGTGGTGGTGGTGGTGGTGGTTGTGATGTGTGCGTTTCTGTGGTGTGCTGCTGTCCTTGCTGTGTCACTGTGTCCTCTCCTCTCCTCTCTGGTTTGCAATGTAGCAAGGGGTTGTGGTCTGTGGGAGTGCTGCTTTTGTACTCACCTATGTGGGTGTGTCCTCATGGTCTGTTGTTTTCAGGTGTGTTGTGTCTGGGGTTCTGGCCTTTGTATTTTTTGTTTGTCCGGGGGTGTTTTCGGGATGTGTACTGTGCTTGTGTATTTGTGCGTGCCTTGCTGTGTGGACTTGTTGGCCATGTTGTGTGCTATTGGTTTTGTGTGCGGATGGTTTCTGTGCAGGTACGTGGGCGCCATGGCTTCTGCCGTGTCGATTCTCATCGGCGTTGTTTGCGCTGGCGGGCGGTATTTTTGTTGTTTTTCCGCGCTCATGGCGGTGCGATCGTAATTTCACGTGCGGTGTGTCGGCCGTGTGGGCGGGCGGTTTTGTGTTGTCGTGCGTGTTTCCGTCCGTGGCGGGCGGTTTGACTCCGACTCGGACGATGGCGGGCGGTATTTTGTATGATTTTTCCGCCGATGGCGGTTTTCAGTTTGTGTACTCATAATGGCGTGGTCGGTGTTCAGGCGGTGTGTGCGGGCGGATTTTTGCCGCTTCCATGCCTGGCGGATTTATTTACGCCGGGTATCGTAATGTGCCCCATAGACTCTTTGTGGAGACGTTCAACCATCCTACTCTCTTCCTCCTTATAAAGTTTAAATGTGCTGCAAATCATTTTGGCATTTAGGAATTCCCCAAAAGGTAATCCCATTTCATCTTAGGAGGTTAATTGCTCCTTACATGCAAAATGTTGTACTCTGCAGGCTTTTTAGCAAAGGCTGCCCTCGAAGGGGGCCTCGATGGCCGGCGCCATAATGGCCGCCAGACCCCAACAAGGAACGGAACTGGTTTGCGCCGCCGGGAAGCGCCGCGCGGCAAAACACGCGCCTGAGTGGTGTGTTGTATTCACATAGGCATTGCGGTATATATTTATATCGCACTGCCTATACCTTTAAGTGAATTGTTCCATGGTTGTCATGGCATGTTTGTAGTGTTCTAGGTGTTACGTACGAGCATTCCTGGAAGGGCAGTTATCGCTGGCTGGAGAGGGATTACCAGCGTGTTACTCGCACTCATAATAAATACCTTCTATTTACCAAACCGGACTTAAGAGGAGTTATTGGCAACATTACAACAATTGGCGACGATTGGCCAGCGGAGTGTTGAGCGATCGTAACCACGCTGGAATTCCGAGAACCCACTACGACACGCAGGACAACTTGGCCAAGGATAAGGACAGTGAAGTAAGGATACTTGTCTGATCCTACAGCGAATGCGTGCATGAGATGGAGGCGTGAAGTAGTTGTGTCTTGTTTTTTTAAAAACGAGTGAAGAAATGTTACAGCGACGTTAAGGAAATGACATTACAGTTTAAATAAATACTGTAAGCATCGTATGGACTGTGCGTTGGAGCGACATATACAAGCGTTTCCAGTGTTATTGAACACAGCGCAGAGGAACGGATTCAAGCCTAATTTAAGTTTGAAAACTTCAAGTCAGTTACCTGCCTCGCCGCGAGCTGCGCGTTCGGAGCCTGACAGCTGCTGTTCTACATCAATTGCTGTGGTGATAGGCTCGAACGTATGCGTGTGACGTCACCTGTTGTGGCCCACACAGAGCGCTAGAGACGTGGAGACTACGGAGCAACGTAAGAGGCTGTGCAGCGTAATGACGACTGGGGAGGCCATTTGAGAAAAGGAAGAAAGAAACATCGTGAAATCGGACAGATTCACGCAACGTGAGAAGCGGTGTATAATTAAAAAGAAACGGAGAGCAAGGTAGAAAAAAAAGGAAAGAAGCAGTTTTGACTGGCTGAAAGGAAGAAAAAAAAAATCTTGAATTTAAACACATAAGGTATTTTTTTTTGTGTCACCTCTAACAGTGACAGTGACTCCAAACTTACCTGGATTTGGAAGAATACCACACAAAAAAAAAAAAAAAACATCAACAAATTCTGAACTTTATTTTGTGGTAAATCCAGGTAGTGGTGACATTGTGTTCTTTATTAACAAAAAAAAAATTGTTTAAATGGATGTACCCATTATCACTCCGCCGTTATTCTTACAGAGTGCGGGAGAACCTCCCATAGAATGGGATGAATGGGTAGAAATATTTGAGAATTATATAGAGGCTTTAGATGGCAAAGAATTTAGCGCTGCAAGGAAGAAAGCTTTATTATTAAATACGCTGGGGAAGGAAGGGCAACATGTATTTAAATACTTACCTGTAGCAACAGATAATGAAGGAAGACCGGAAGAGAATGTTTATTTAGAGGCTAAAGCTAGAATGAGGAAGCAATTCGCTAAAGAGGTAAATATAGTTATGTGTAGGCACAAATTTTATACACAACCTCAAAGGGTGACGAAACCATTGACCAATTTGTTGCACGCTTACGTGAGCTATCAATAAAGTGTCAATTTGGAGGGATTAGAGAAGAAATGATTAGGGACCAATTAATTGTGCAGTGTCGCAACAAAAAAATACAAGAAAGGTTATGGGCAGCAAGAAATCCGACTTTGGTTAATGCTATAGAGATAGCCAAGGTTGTTGAACACTTCGAGGTGTGCATGAAAGAAATGGAAAAAAGACGGACACTGTAGGAGTGTCATATGTTGACCAAGATGATGTTGCAGCAGTCAACAAGGAAAAAAGGTATACTGGTGGGGGAGAAGTAGCAATCCCAATAGAAAGTATAATAGTAATTTTTTGAAGAATACAGATAGTAACAAAATACCAGAGAGAATATGCACGAGATGTGGCAGCAGTTATCATACTGCTGAGTATAAAAATTGTTTTGCCATTGATAAAGAATGCAGGAAGTGTGGTCGTAAAGGTCACTTCTTTAAAATGTGTAAAACATTTAGCAAAGCAAGAGTATCTGTCATCCAAGACGAATCAGTAGCGGTAATACAAAGAAGGCAGGGAAGCGATAGTTATGTAAAAAGTATAAAGTGTGAAGACAGAATTTTATGTGTGGAAGAAGATGAAACCACTAGTCCACCTGGAAGGAGATCCAGGCCCAAAGCAAATTTTGTTATAAATGGTAAAGATGTTGAGTTAATGATAGACTGTGGATCTTTTTACACCATTATTCCCAAAGATGTGTTTGAAGGAACGTGGCAGGGAGTAGAATTACTTCCAAAAGATATCAATCCAGGGGGATATCAAGGGGAAAAGATAGATATAATTGGTTATATGTTATCTGATATTGCCTTTCAGGATAGATGTGTAAGTGGCAAAGTATATATATCGCGCAATGGTCCACCAATTTTAGGATGGGCACATCAGTATGATTTGCACATCATCATTAACCCAAGAGCTCCCCAGCAAGTTATGGTAGTTGAGGATGTTACCACTGACACGATTGTCGAAAACATGCATAACATATTTGCTGATGAAATTGGTGAACTCAAGGGGTATGTACACAAAATTATATTAAAGCCGGATGCCATACCCATGCAACATAAAGTACGGAAAATACCCATTATTGCTAGGGAAGAAGTTAAACGCATGCTCAACGACATGGTAAAAAAGGCATCATTGAACAAATAGAGACTTCTAGTTGGATTTCGCCAGTTGTGATCACGGGCAAACCTGATGGTAGTTATAGGTTCTGTGTGGACTTACGCACTCTTAATCAGAATATTGTGGTTGATAATGAGGGGTTGAGGACCGTTGCCTTTGCTTCAAGATCTCTTACTGTTTCTGAGAGGAACTACTCGGTGATAGAGAGGGAAGCTTTGGCTGCAGCATGGGCCACTGAGTACTTCCGCATGTATTTATGGGGATTTCAATTCAATTTACGCACTGACCATAAACCCTTAATAAAAATTTTATCTCCAGGGGGCTGGAAAAGGATCAGCAAGACTTGCAAGACTTGCCGCACGTTTGCAAGAGTTCATGTACAAAATAGAATATATTGCGGGATGGAAGAATTGCCAAGCAGATGGTTTATCAAGACTACCTTTACCATGGTATGAGGTAGATAAAGTGCAGGTGGAAGCTTTCAATGGTGAAGGAGCAGTTGCTTTAGTGGAAGAAGTTGTAGAAGCATGTAATGGGGCAGTGGACAAAATCATGTGGAATGAAAGTATGGGTAAGGATGAGGCACTACGATTTGTTAAGGAGTTAATAGTTAAAGGTGGTAGACGTGAAAGTTCTTTACCCATTGAAGTGAGACCTTTTGGAAAAGTTTTAGACGACTTATCTATTTCTGATGAGGAAGGAAACGTTATCATGAAAGATGATAAATTTGTCCCTCCACAAGACTTAAGATATAAATTGTTTAAGTTGGCTCATGAGGGTCATATGGGACAATCGCTCACCAAGAAAAGGTTAAGGGAACATTTTTGGTGGCCGACAATGGACCAGCAAGTGTCTGAATGGGTGGAGAGATGTACCGATTGTATGGAGAGTGAAAAGAGGCTTAAGGTTGGAAACCAGTTGGAAATGGGTGCCATTGAAAATCCTGGTTTGCCTTGGCATACAGTGTGTCTAGATTTTATAGGACCATTATCTTCTCTAGGGACGGATTCCAGGTTTGGTTTAGTTATGGTAGATGTCATGTCCAAATGGTTGGTGGTGAAATTCATGAGTGAGATTACCACAAAGAAGACTATACAAATTCTTGAAGAAGTTTTTAGGGAAGAGGGATATCCTGTGAAATTGATTACAGATAACGGTACACAGTTAGTTTCTAAGGAAATGACAGATTATCTTAAGTCATGTGGTATTGTACATAGTAGAACAACACTCTATAACCCACAGGGAAACGGAATTGTAGAAAGGGCTAACCGCATGATAAAAGGAGTCATACAGATGGCTATCACTAGCAAAAGAGATGTCAAACAAGTTGTAAATGACTTGGTATGGGCCTATCGAGAAAATACGGTTTCGGGAAGGGTTCCTTTTCTTGTGATGAGAGGACGTTCTGCAAGCACAAAGCTAATTCCTGCCTGGATGAAGATGTTTGTAGGCATGGATAATCCTGAGGTGAGAGAAGAGCATAGTGAACCTATTGCATGTAAAGGGAACATAGAAACCAACGACTTTGTTAAGGTCAAATCGGGTAGGGTGAGTGGTGGTCTTACAAAGTTTAGGGGTCCATACAAGGTGAAATCTGTTTATAAAAATGTCATTACTCTATACAACGGTGAAAGCTGGAACCTAAGAAGGGTGGCTCTTTATAAAAAGAATAATAGCAGAGAAAGTGGTGGAAAAGAAAGGATTGATAATTGTAACCCCCATTTATTCATGAGCGATGAAGAATTTGTTAGTATTCCTTCAAGGACAAGTGATGAAAGTATTGGAGACACTGGCGATAGCATTGCTGCGCATAGACCTAGACTTGCTATGCATAGACCTAGATGTCCACGCAGATATTTGCAGGATTACATATGTGGTGACTTCTAATTCCATTACAGTATTACTTACGTGATCATTTATGTTTCTTTTGATTTATTTTCTTGTTTTTACTCTGTTTCATTTTTGTATCATTTAAGGGAAGATGATGTGTTGTATTCACATAGGCATTGCGGTATATATTTATATCGCACTGCCTATACCTTTAAGTGAATTGTTCCATGGTTGTCATGGCATGTTTGTAGTGTTCTAGGTGTTACGTACGAGCATTCCTGGAAGGGCAGTTATCGCTGGCTGGAGAGGGATTACCAGCGTGTTACTCGCACTCATAATAAATACCTTCTATTTACCAAACCGGACTTAAGAGGAGTTATTGGCAACATTACAACATGGTGCCAGGTCGCCGGACCAATGGGGTGAGCCAGGTGAGGGTTTGGATACCCCAATCAGGGGCACCCCTTCTCCCCCTTCCAAGTGCAATGGTGAAAAGAGGAAGGGGGGGGGATATAAGGCGACGCTCCCCCTGGGGCAGCTCACTTCTACATCATGGAGCTGGGGGAGCGGCGCCAAGAATTTTCGAGTGTTGTGATCGTTGGACGGGTGTGCTTACCGGTTTTCATCTCGGCGTGACTCTCCCCAGGCTCCCAGGATCGAACTTTCCCCCCACTGAGCTGCCGCCCGGTGTTCGTGCCCCCGGTGCTGCCTCTCGTGCTTAAACGTCCGGAAACACTCATCCATTCCAGGCCTGAGGAACGACGGAGGCAGCGGAGTGGCGAGGTCGGCGGAGCGGGCGGGCCCTCAACCAACGTGGGCATCCGGCAGCAAAAGTAGGCATCGCGGCAGCCCGAAGAAGAGACAGGAGCTGGAGATCCGGGTGGAGTCTCGGCACTCTGCACAACAACCCGGGCACAGAACAGCCGCATTGGCAGTGCAGCAACCTGACATGGCCGGCCACGCAGAGCCGGTGATTTGGCAAGGCTTCGGGGGGGCCACGTCGAGCAAGGTTGAGGTGAGCATGAGCCGGAGCCTTGCGCAAGAGGTGGTGGGGGAGCAGTATAGGCTCTAGGTAATTGCGCGCAGTAATGGTTCTTTGAACCTCCAGCATGGGTAAATAGTTAACAAGGCATAAGCACTTTCGCTAGCAGACGGGGAGCATATTGCTGTTTTTCGGTGCACATTGGACAGCAGCAGGCAGAGTGAAACTGCAGCCTTTCATGTGAGCATTTGGGGAAATGATAATAAAGTTGTAATAACGAGAAGCAGGCGCACAAGCAGGCAGAGTTGAAAAACCCGAGCCCAAATTGCTTTAGTCTGGTTCCGCACTACAAAGTCTGCAGACCTGGGCTCTGAAGGCTGCCTTTGTCCCCCGTCCAGCTGTGTGGTGAATTAGTAAATGCGTCTTCCCTGTCTTTGTTGCTAAGGGCTGAGCACATGAAATTAATTTTCGAGTGTAGCGCCCACTACAGACTGCATTAGCCTCTAGGAACTGCCATATGGTTGCGAACCGAAGGGATGTAATATACGAGACGTGCCCAGGACCACAGACGTTTGGTCGAGTGGGGGAAGCCGAGATTTGGGCTCTAGTCTCATTTTTCGAATACTTCAGCTTAGCTACCACATCACATCCCATATGTGTACCCCAGAATAGTTCTAAAGTGCCTTAGTGATGCAATGTGCACCCCTTCGGTATCAAATGCAGCGCTTTGCAGAATGTGTACCAAAAATCGAAATACATAAGATATTGAGTATTCCAAGACTAAGGCAGCCAAGAATGTCTTGCGCAGACATACTGTAAACCTCATATTGATCCAGAGGTATTGTATTTAAAAGTCTCCTTGGAGGTGGTGGAAAATATTTCCTCATAAATGTTCTTCTGTGGTTTTGCCCTTCCTGTGAGGTGTTGACTGTTACCTGATTTTGGCAATGCCGGTAAAATGGGTCTGTTTTTATTGTTCGTCCAGCAGTCCTCCCTCCTAACATGTTGTCTCTGTGTTATTCATCCGTGTCCTCAGTTTGGGGTCCGGCTTTCTGTAATGATTTAGCCCCGGAAGGTCCAGCCAGCGTTTGGCGCTCTGCGACCAAGGGTCGTAGATATATAAAAAAAAGATTTTTAAAGTAGAGTGTTAGAATTGAGCACAAAATTGATGCTGATCGTGCTCTGTTTAGCGTCGAGGGATAGGCGCAATAGCCAAGGATAAGTACAAAAAAAAACTTGTTAATAAATACACACTATAGGAGTGCATTTAGCACATCTTTTTCAGAGTGGTTCGGAGCAGGTTGCTTCCTGCGCTGGTTAGAGTTACGAATCCCCAAAAAATAATTTAAAATATGGCGGGACATAAAGGTACGTTGTAATGAAGCGAAGGAGTCAGGTAAATTAAGAAATACTTATTTATTCAGGTGCCATATAACGACCCACTGGTGCAAAAGCTTAAGCGTCCAACCCAGGTAACTCCAACCGCTTCTCTGAGGTTCAAACTTAAGCTTCTGCATCAGTGAGTTCCACATTACACAATAGTGTTCTACATGACGACACAATGGCACAGTCTCATGCCATCTCTAACTTCTACAGGTGACATAGAAGAAAGACACTATTACCCCATGTATCCTTTCACAACAAAATAAACAAAATTACTCCAGAATATAATCATCGAACTTCTTAGGTACCTTGGTACTCCTCTTCTGTAATACAGGATTATCATGAACAGAAGTGTGAGCAGATTCTTCAACAGTGGATGCATCAGGAATAAAGGTATCCTTACTCCCAGAATGAACCTGGGAAGAATAACCCCCAGAACAGTGTTCATCAAACCAGACATCACCACCATCCCCCGTCTTTTCAAAAAAACACTCTTGCCCCGGTTTGAGAACAACAATAGCACTTTTGTTCCACCAACCCTTATTCTTCAACAAAACTGAAGAATCAGTAACCCTTTCAACTTTGAAGGGAGCTGTGAATTTAGATGAACCTTTCCGTGTTAATGCCGGATTGATAATCCTTACCCAGTCACCAACTTCTACACTTTTACTTTTGGTCTTGTGAGACAAGTCATGGTAAGACTTACCACAAATGCGTGACTCAGTTATATTCCTTCTAGCTTTGATAATAGAAGACTCAAAAGTGTCTCTCTCAGCCCCCTTTTTGAAGAAGGGCACTAACAAAGACTTAACCTGTCTGCCTCTCATGAGAAAATATGGAGATACTCCCGTGCACGTATTGGGAGTTATATGATAGCTCCATACTTTTTCTTTTAGAAACTCCAAAACATCCAGGTTGCTTTCCAATGCAGCCTGAATCCCTTCTTTTATGAATCTGTTAGCCCTTTCAACTTGGCCATTAGAACGGGGACTGTACAAGGGTGCCCTTTCAGAATTCACACCAAATTTCCTCAAGAAATTCTGCATCTTGCTAGAAATGAACTGCACCCCATTGTCTGACATAAGAGAAATGGGTGCACCTTCAATTCTAAAAATGTTTTCCAAAAAAGAAATCACTTCATCAGTGACCGGATGTTCCACAAAGGTGTAGTACAACCACTTCGAAAAGTTGTCAATGAGAACAATTAAAAATCTCTTCTCCCTGCCTAAGCATTCAGACGGACCAGAAAAATCAATAGACACTTTCTCCCAAGGACCCATAGGAGCATCTTGAATGGATAAAGGTTCAGTAGAAACTTTCCAATGTTTGTCTGATTTGATACATATAGAACAGTTGTCCACAAACCGCTCAACAGAACCGTCCATACCTGGCCACCAATACTGAGTTTTGAGCAGTTTTTTTGTTCCGGACACTCCAGAATGTCCAGAATGGGCTAACTGGATGAGTTTATTCCTAATACCAGCCGGTGGCACAAACAAATCCTGTCTTAATAAGATGTTGTTTTCAATGCTAAGTTCATCAGCAACCTGTGCAAAACTACGAAGAGGTGTCTCTAAATTCTTGCAAGACGGCCAACCATTGGTAACAAAATGCTTGACTTTAGACAAAACAGAATCAACAGCTACAAAGTCATTCCATTCTTTTTCAGATACAGCAGAACTACACGATTCGATGGCGTCAACCATAGCCACAACACACTCATGCTGGTCAATGATCTCGCCTCCAGATTCATCTATAGGTGGGAGTCTAGACAGACAATCTGCCGTAAAATTTTTACCGCCAGGAATGTGTTGAATCTCAAAATTAAACTCCTGTAATCTACCAATAAGCCTTACTAGCCTGGACGAAGCTTTACCACTCCTAACACCATCCATCATAAAAACAAGGGGCTTGTGATCGGTAACAAGAACAAAAGGTCGTCCCCACAAGAAATTTTTTAGTTTTTCTACTGCCCAAACACATGCCAACGCCTCTTTTTCTATGGTACTATAATGTTTCTCTGCACCACGAATTCCCCTGGAAATAAATGAAATAACTCTTTCTTTGCCATCCACCATCTGTGTGAATACGGCCCCTAGTCCAATGGCACTAGCATCAACAGTAATGTAGGATTTGCCCTGAGGATCAAAAGTATTGAGGCCAGGAGCTTTAGCGATAAGTTTTTTTACATTATCAAAGGCTTCGTCATGAATATCTGTCCAAGAAAATTTTGTCCCTTTTTTAAGAAGTTGTCTGAGCGGCTCAACAACAAGAGCATACCCTTTAACGAATCTGGCGTAGTACTCGCCTAACCCTAAGAAGGAACGCAAAGAATCCTTGTCTTGAGGTTTGCTGGCTTTCTCCAATGTATTGATAAGATCCTCTTTAGGAAAAATGCCCTCAGGGGTGATCCTATGACCTAAATAATTAATCTCATCCACAAGAAACTCACACTTGTCCTTACTCACAGTCATCCCTTTGTTTTCTAAAATCTTTAAAACTTTATCAAGAATGACATTATGTTGATCACATGTCTTTGCAAAAATCAAAATGTCATCCTGAAATGACTGCACACCATTCAGACCCTGAAACAAACTCTCAATGAGTTTCTGGAACACGCTGGCCGCTGAGGCCAGCCCGAACGGCATTCTCAAAAATCTGTAAAGGCCAAATGGAGTGATAAATGCAGTGAGATCTTTCGAGGACTCATCAAGTACTACTTGGTGATAAGCTGATTTTAGATCAATTATGGAAAAATATCTTGCACCATTCACAGCAGCTAGCATTTCTTGAATTCTGGGCAATGGATGAGTATCTATCACAATATTTTTATTCAAAGACCTAAGGTCCACACACAATCTTAAATCTTGATTTTTCTTAAGGGCAATAACTATAGCTGAAACCCATTCTGAACTATCGGTGGATTCGATGATGCCTTCTGAACACAAAGAATCTAAATGAGATTTTAATTTTTCCCGAATGCCTAGAGGAACCATGCGTACTTTATGTTGTATGGGCACAGCTCCCTTTTTGAGTTTGATTTTGTGAGTGTAGCCTTTGACATGACCTACTTCATCCAAAAAACATTTTTGTGCTTACTTAGAATAACATTTAGGGAAGTTTTATCACAAGAAACACTATTGATGGTTAACTCTCTTAATTGGATGGGACGATCAGAGCCTGGACATAAAATTACACCCAACTTGCCTAAATCATACCATCCAACTATGTTTTTCCCATCAATAGCCACATAAATTTTAGTAAACACCTTGCGCCCTTCAAATTCTAAGGTATCTTCAAAGAAACCTAGCATGCTAATATCAAAATTACCGAATGCTTTAGGGTTAACATCGGTTTCCATGAGCTCGACCCCCACCCAATTCTCTTTGAAGAAGATATCTGACAAGATGGTGATAGGTGAGCCTGAATCTGCCATGGCTTCAAAAGCCACACTACCAATTAGGACAGTACCTAAAGGTGCTTTAAAAGGAACAGCTAGATTATTCACTGAATTGTCAAATAAATCATCATATACAGTAAGCAGTAGATTTTGCATATCATGCTCAGCATTAGAAATATTGTTTACATTGGTATTTGAAATTCTTCTTGGTGCTTTACACAGAAACGAAAAGTGGCCAACTTTACTACATTTAAGGCATTTTCTTTTTAAAGCAGGACAATCTATAAAGTTTGCCAAATGTAACTTAGAACCACATCTATAACAACTAGGTTTAACGTCCCTGGATGTTCTGACATTACCCTTACTAAATGACTGAATGGCACACACAGGGGGAGAAGAAGAAGAAGAAGAAGAAAATCTCATTTCTTCAGCTGTGATGATTTTAGAAGATTGGATAGACCTTTCAATTCCTTTGGCTAAATCCAAAACTTCAGCCAACGTAGGATTCCGACAAGCAAGAAGTCTTTCTTGTACTTTTTTTGATTCACAATTGAACACAAATTGATCTCTAATGGATAGATCAACATTTGCGCCAAACTCACAGTTCGCAGCCAAAACCCTCAAGGCCGCAACGTATTCCTCAATAGATTCATCGGTAAATTGCTTCCTTTTGTGAAAAGCATGTCTTTCAATTAGCACATTGGGTTCATCCTCAAATTGTTTTTCTAACCTAGCTACAGCTTCACTGAAAACATTCCAGCCATCTCCGCTACCAGGTGGCGCTATAGGTACAAGGTTCTTGAAAATCTCTATCGCTGCAGTGCCAAGAAAACTAAACAAGATGGCTTTCATTCTCTCCGGTGAAAATTTTGTACCATCAATGGCAACTATGTAGTTCTCAAATGTTTCAAACCATTTCTTCCACCGCAATTTAGGTTTGCCTGGAATTTGCAAAAAAATAGTAGGCTGATTACAAATTTGAGAAGCTGCCATATTGAGTAGGTGGGGAAAAATAAAGGGAAGAAGAAAGACCAGTTAATTTTCCCAAACTCTGAAAGTAAAGAAGGTGTTAAACGAAGATCAGGGATGAATGTCTAAAGTTAAAGAACGTAGAAGTAAAACATCACTGGAAACAAGCAAAGGAGTGTTTATAACGTGTGCATATCACTGTAGAATGAAAAAGGTAAAATCACTGTGGTGTTCCTGTAATAAATAGGGTTACATTTGCCACTCTTGAAATCACTGTGGTGCTCCTGCAATAAATAAGGTTAAAGTGCCACTCTGGAAATCACTGTGGTGCTCCTGCAATAAATAAGGTTAAAGTGCAAGTCTTGTACAAGTGTGCGAATCACTGAATCCGCAAGACATGCCAAAAATATGATGCTAGGGACCTGCACCGAAGGATGTGACTGTTAAGAAAGTGTGCGAATCACTGAATCCGCAAGAAAAGCATCCAAATGAATTTCTTTACTTATTCAAAGCAGACAGCCTTGCCTTGAGGTGAATCAGAGCATATGCACAGAGAGTAGACCCTCACGATCCACACTGGACTCCGGTAGGTTATGCTGTGACTTAGGATCAGATTCGGGAGAATCGATGAATCCAATTTGGCCGCTACGTTGCTTCCTGGTGCGCGAAAACGTCCTCCCAATATGGCTGCCGCTAGCAAAGCAGTAGGACAGGCAAAGGGTTAACAGTGCAGAGCGTTCAGACGCTTAGCGCACCATGGCAACAGACGTCGGGATACAGCCACGTCATGTAGCTAATGGGATTCCAACGGCTTGACTCGAGCCGGCTGACGCGCAAGTGACGGTTGCACGCAGCGGCGGTAAATAAATGCCAAAAAGTACCTTAAACGTTCCTCAAGTGGAAGAAAGCCCAGGATTTCGACGATGGCCTCGAAGAATGCCTCCAGGAGGGGTTTGAAGGCGCAGCGAAATCCAAAACGGCTCCGAGGGTGAAACGGCGTGAAGCGTACAGCACAGTGGGTCGGCACAAGAACTATAAACAACTCGTCGCCATTGTAATGAAGCGAAGGAGTCAGGTAAATTAAGAAATACTTATTTATTCAGGTGCCATATAACGACCCACTGGTGCAAAAGCTTAAGCGTCCAACCCAGGTAACTCCAACCGCTTCTCTGAGGTTCAAACTTAAGCTTCTGCATCAGTGAGTTCCACATTACACAATAGTGTTCTACATGACGACACAATGGCACAGTCTCATGCCATCTCTAACTTCTACAGGTGACATAGAAGAAAGACACTATTACCACATACGTTTTTCAGCGTTCACGATTCCACTTGGCTGCTTCACGGCTTCAAGCGCGTTGTAGCGCTGGTAATTAAAGAGGCCTCTACTAGCCGCGCCGTTTATACCTTACAAGGGGTATGCGGCCGCTGTAAGCGCTTAAACCTAGTGGCTGACAGGAAGCCAAACCCTCAAAATGGCCCAGCGAGTTAAACTCCGCAGGGATCCCCACGGCTGAGCGCAGGTGCGCAGCGACGAGGCTCCGGGTTCAATTCCCGGCAACTCCAGGCGTTGTGTCAGTCGGGAAGGCGGCGGGTGCTCAGGTGAAACACCCGGCTTCCTTCGGGTCAAGCAAAGCAGTAAAAGCTTTTCACTGGCGGTGGGGATTTGTTTTCGCTCCCTCAAAATAGTTCAGGTCTTCAGTTAACTGAGCAGACTTCCTGGCAGGGTTTGTTACATCTCCCGCCTCATCGAGCAGGATTACCCCCTACTGATAAGCTGGAGCCGGCACCTAGTGGTGCAGCGCCTTTTCCCGCTTCCAAGACCGGTAGCTAACAGGAAGGCAGATGTCTGGATCGGGTCCCAGGGCATGTAGTGCACGGTGTGGCTGATGATTTTTGGTAAGCGCTGTAAGGGAATCCAGCACTATACAGGAGCACATTTAAAGGCTGAGGAATTTGAGGCAGGGGATTTGTGGCCTCAGCGTAGTTATAATCACGTTCACCTGGGCCTCCATTTCTCACAAATATGCGGGCAAAAAGGGAATGCAGGCTGTGGCTGAAGTGTGCCGGAGTCCATAGAGGGACAGATGCTTGAGCACTCATCCAGTGAAACGCAAGTGGAACACAAAGTGATCTATAAGATGGTGGGTTGTAGATACACCAGGTAGCTGGGGGAGGGATGAGAAAAACACACCGAGGTCAAGGGCCTACGAGGGGGCCCATCCAGCGACACATGAATAACGTCTTCTGTGACAATTAATAATACCATAGGACCACTATAAAGCGCATGTTCCTTGGGTCAGCGCATCAGCCGGCTTGATCTGGTGGCTTAGTGGACCAATGCGGCTGCTACAGGGGCCGGTGTTTGACCGAAGGTTCACAGGTTCGGACCCCGGCGGGCCCTCAGCCGTTCACCCTTCTGAGGTCCATAAAATCAGTACCATGGAGTTGAGTAACAATAAACATCTGTTATTCATCGCCAAGATTCCCTGGGGTGGACGTGCACTTTACAAATACGTAGGTCATGTTCTCTGCGCCCCCGGCAGTGCCAACTCGGGACTTCATCCTTCCTGAGAAGAAATAAGTACAGTTGAGTGGGTAGTAGGTAAAGAACAATGTCCAATATGAAAGTACTACAATGAAATGCACAATTAAGTTTGTATACTGTAAATTAAAAGAAGCAAATGCACTTCCAAGGATGTTACAGGGAAAATATTCGGAAAACATTACATTTCATTGGGCGCGCGTACGAAGTTTAAGCTAACAATTTTCCAATACAAATTTTAATAGAGGGAAAGGATTTACTGTAACCCAATTGAGAATGTCAAAGGCAACTTTCTGGTTGTGCCCTGGTCCACGGGGACAGGGACAAGAGTGCGATAAAACAAAAAATAAAACACAGATTGAGATGCCAACTCGTGATTTCACCCCTCCAAAGTAGAAAATAAGTACAGTTGATTGGTGTGGTATGTAAAATAAAACTGTCCAATTTGAAATGCGCAATTAAGTTGCATACTATAAATTAAAAGAAGCAAATGCACTTCCAAAAGTGTTATGGGGAGAATATTCATAAACTATTAGAATTGAATGTGCGCGCTTACAATTCAAGTGATACGCAAGAAGTCAAAGTTTGTGGGTAATCCACCGGTCCGCCCCCCAGAGCAGGCTGATGACAAGCTGAGCTGCGTTAGTTAAAAAAAAAAATTTGGATAGGAAATGGTGATAGAAAACACAGCCTGGTGACAATGACACAGCCTGGTGACAATTAATCATTGTTACTGGTTTCACAGTTGTACTTACCGGGGGGAGCCTGCCAGGGCAGTGGTGAAGTAGATGATGTTATTTAGTACTATATGCTGTATCACGCCTCCATAATCGATATCTGACTGTCTCCCAATTTTGATTTCATGTATGACCCATGGTGAACAGAGACAGTGCTGTAAGAGACTGAATAGGACACAAGCGAGCCACTACATAACGGCAAGGATGGAGCAGAGCACACCATTGCGTTTGTGGGAAGATTGCCTTTGGACCTTACCAGACGTCGGCCTCCCGGAGCCACAGCTAAAGATTGGTATTCTAGCACTCGAGTTGGGGCAATAGCATTGGCAGGCTGCACATAAAGAGCAGCGGAGGGGCAAATGGACGACACAGGGATGGGGGAGCCGCAGAAAGACAGACGCCTCCCTGGCGGCGTGGCGGAAACAAAGGGCGTATTGGTTTGGTTATGGAAACACACCGACAGGGCGGTGTGTAGAAGGAGGGCCACTCACTCTGGGATGCCTCAGGGCAGGGTGAGTAGGCCTGACAAAAAATAGGGGTAGTAAACGGAGACGGCGCTCGCAGCCCAGCCCCCGCCAGACGGCAGGGCACAAAAGAGACTAGCAAGGTAGCGAGTTGGGGCCTAACTCCGGGGAAAGGCTACCCCCCACACGCAAAGGGGAGTGGAAAACAACAAAGAACAATCTACGAGCTGTCAGGGTGATTTACGACCCTAGGAGATGAAATTGAGCAAAAGACAAACCTGTGATTTATGACCAGCCAATGATTTATGGCTGATGATTTATGACGATCATGCAGAATGATTTATGACAACGAAATGATGACCGATTGTGACAGAATGATTTATGACCCATGATTTATGGCTGATGATTTATGATGATCAGGCAGAGTGATTTATGACAACAAAATAATGACTGAATGCGGCAGAATGACATATGATACCCAATGATTTTGACCCATGATTTATGATGTCCAACTGACACTGTGTGATACCCAATTTGCAATAACGTATGATGATGATATATGACCCCGGCCCCAAGAAGGTGTCCAGGGGAATTGCACAGGTATGACGTATGTAATAAGTAATAAAACTGCGGCCAACAACGACCACCAAATACAACGACTGTTGTCTGTGTTTAGTAATGCAGATACATAAGTATGGTACTTTTCCTGGAATGGGCACAGTGCGGCCGTTATAGCAAAGGCCACCCCCGAAGGGGGGCTTGAGGGCCGGCGCCATAATGGCTGCCAGAGCCCGACAAGGAACGGAACTGGTTTGCGCCGCCGGGAAGCGCCGCGCAGCAAGACACGCGCCTGAGTGGTGCCAGGTTGCCGGACCAATAGGGGGGGGCAGGTGAGAGTTCAGATCCCCCAACCAGGGGCACCCACCCTCCCCCCTTCCAAGTGCAATGGCGAAAAGTGGAAGGGGGATATAAGGCGCGCTCCCCCTGGGGCAGCACACTTCTACATCATGGAGCTGGGGGAGCGGCGCCAAGAATTTTCGAGTCCCACCCACCCACACCTAAGGGACAGCAGCGTCGCAGTGCTGGCGGAAACAAAAGGTGTATTGGTTTGGTTATGGAAACACACCAACAGGGCGGTGTGTAAAAGGAGGGCCACTCACTCTGGGATGCCTCACGGCAGGGTGAGTAGGCCTGACAAAAAATAGGGGTAGCAAACGGAGACGCCGCTCGCAGCCCAGCCCCCGCCAGTCGGCGGGGCACAAAAGAGACTAGCAAGGTAGCAAGTTGGGGCCTAACTCCGGGGAAAGGCTACCCCCCACATGCAAAGGGGCGTGGAAAACAACAAAGAACAATCAACGAGCTGTCAGGGTGATTTACGACCCTAGGAGATGCAAATGAGCAAAAGACAAACCAGTGATTTATGACCAGCCAATGATTTATGGCTGATGATTTATGATGATCATGCAGAATGATTTATGACAACGAAATGATAACTGATTGTGACAGAATGATTTATGACATCCCGGTGATTTATGACCCATGATTTATGGCTGCTGATTTATGATGATCAGGCAGAGTGATTTATGACAACAAAATAATGAACGAATGCGGCAGAATAATTTATGATACCCAATGATTTATGACCCATGATTTATGATGTCCAACTGACACTGTGTGATACCCAATTTGCAATAACGTATGATGATGATATATGACCCCGGCCCCAAGAAGGTGTCCAGGGGAATTGCACAGGTATGAAGTATGTAATAATTAATAAAACTGCGTCCAACAACGACCACCAAATACAACAACTGTTGGCTGTGTTTAGTAATGCAGATACATAAGTATGGTACTTTTCCTGGAATGGGCACAGTGCGGCCGTTATGTAAATACATTTGTAACCAGTTTGTTCTTCTGAACTTCATTATGAATAGAAAGAAAATCATCTTCCTCCAGGAACCATTTGTACCTTACATTTCACATGCCCTCAATGCTAAGGAGAAAACCATTCTCTGTTCAAAAAGTGTGTCCCTGTGCATCCTACTTCCACTGAAGGGACAAAACGTTTGGATGAAACACTCTTTGGAAGTGGGTCCCACTGCCATGAAAGGCCCTAGAGCGTTTTCTGCCCGTGTTATCCCCAAGTATGCCCCATCCCACCTCCCCCTGCTCAGCATGTGCACACATGCCCAAGCACACACATATCACACACTCAAATCCACAAGTTATTTATTTAACATGTACAGTGCATCCTTAACCAGGACCATTAGCAAGAATGCATTTTGTAAGGTTTGTGAGGACTTTATACCTCTCTACGATTAAACATATCTCTGCAGTCAGCCCCATGGGCTTTCCCGTCAGGCAAAGATGAAACATAAATGAATGAGTGAATTGATCGCTTTAAGAAGCTATGCACTTTAATGTTGTTATCACTTATGCTTCAAACCCATCAGCTCCATGTCCGGGATACTTAAGGAACACGTGTGACATGGTATATGAGAGCTGCCGTCGTGCTCTGCAGCGGCCTCCGAGTGATAAATGAAAACAACAAGTAAAATGAAAAGTATCATACATATAAATGTGGAAAGAGCATTTAGATGTCATTTTTCACCTATTGGAAATCAAATGCACCTCTTAAAGGAATAACTGGGCCTGAGACGAACTCAAAGGGGAAACATTTTAAAATAAAAAGGCCAGGTTACTTTGGTCAGGCCATTTAAACGGGTACATTTTACTGTCACTGAGTAAATAAAATGTGCTCCTCCTTATTTTTATAGGTAATGGGTTTGTGTACTTAGGTTTAGGAACGGATATTGGTCACAGTCATATACACATCTCATTTAGAGCCTGCAGCAGTGCAGTCACCTCTACACGGCCCCTGAAAAACAGGCTCCCTGGCACCAAGGCAGTCAAGCTGGAATTAAATAGCTTTCTTGGACGAAAGGATTGGTAATGGCAAGAACAATTTTTAAAGCACAGCATTTACCCAGTGGGCTTCTTGGCGCCGAAAATAGTACGCCACAGGCGGTTAGAGCGCATGTAGCCACATTTCTTATAGCTTTGAACTTCAACAACCTGGGTCCTAATCTGGTCGGTGCTGCTGGCAAGCCAGTCCACAATTTTGCTGCTGCTGCTACTGACAAAGACTGGCCCCGATTCTGAATTTGAAAATAGCGGACCTTTGAAGATAGGAGCCCTTTTCAGAGCTTTTTTTTTGCCGACAGCGTATCGTCACGCAGGGGCCGTCTCGTGATGGGCTTTCCTGGCGCAAAGCCAGAGCCGAGCAGCTTTAGTGTGTGCCCGCACGGCAATAAAGTGAACCCATTTAACCCGATATCTCTCTAGGTTGGTCCATTATTTTCAGACAGCACAGCTCGGAAACAGAAATAGCAAAATCGTCTTCACTGTTTCTGAGCTGTACTACTTACTCTGAATGAATTCACTTCACGTCCTGAAGGCGCATGAAACAGACGCGCGGCTCTGTGCCAGTGGCGTAATAGCAAAATGACGAGGCACCCGGAAGCATGTGACCAGGGGCGCGCACCTGTGTCTCGCACATTCACAGATTTTCAAAGGCTTTGGGATGACTGGAGGGGCCCTAAAGGGCTGGCTCCTTAAAAGGCCCCAGGGGACAGACTGCCGCATCATGAATCGTATTATGGTCCAAGCAGGGGGTTTTAACTTGTTAAGAGCCGCAACAGGTAGCCAATGCACAGCAGCCAAGGTACATTTTAACTTAAAGAGCATTTGCATTACGTGCCACAATTAAATATCTCCGGCCACCCCAGCCAAATGCCTTGCTGTGGATGGTTGAAGGCCTGGCTCTGTCTCCTGGTTCTGTCCAAGCAACTGACAAAAACTAACCAACCTCTTCCTTTCACTTTTCATCAAATATCCAATTAGGAGAACTTTGAAAACCTATCTGAACTCGATGGATCTTCTTCTGTACTTTTCATTGTTTTACAACTAGCGCCCTGAACTTAAGGCCACGGGTGTACATGCGCTTTACCAATCCATGGGACGAACTATACATCTCCTGTAGGAAAGCTCCAATACAGCTCCTGAAACGACCTCATGCATACACAAGAAACAATGCGTTAAAAAGAAAAAACTGAAACATTGATAGCAGGCTGTCAAGTCCAGGACACGTTGTAGATTGTGAAGAACAAGCTTTATTTAAGCATAGGAAGAACACCTTGAAAGTGGAATACGATTTCACCCTCCTCTCTCTTCAACTGCTTCCTCCGCACTGTTAAAACTCCAGAACGTGCAAGCAAACAGCTGAAGAGAAAAGAAGGTTGGAATCCTTTGATGCACGCGAGGACGCGTGCAGCCTTACAAACAATAACAATACAATATATACACAACACATCTTCCCTCTTAAGGAATAAAAAACAACAAGTTACTCTGAATCACAAATAAAGTCTTTCAACCACTATGGTTTGTTGCGTGTTCTTGAACTCTTAACAACACTGTTTTGATTTACATTTTCATTCCCATTTCCACAGGATTCTGACACATCAACATCTTCTAGGTAAGAGACAAATTCATCATTGGCAGATGTGGAAAAATGAGAACAGTTATCAACAACCAAATCATTTGAATTCACGTTTTTTCCCATATGAATGGAATCAAAATCTGTTACATTTTCTGAGTTTCTTAAATTTACATTTTCTGAGTTTCTTAAATTTACATTTTCTGAATTTCCTAAATTTTCAGGAACAAGGTCAGGGAAACAATCATCTGTAATGGCAGACGATGAGCACAGGGTAGGGGATTTAAAATAAACCCCATGATCCCCTTTTAGAATAGCAATTCTTTTTAGATTCCATACTCTCCCATCTTCAAGGCGGACAGAATTTCGCAATAACTCAATGACCTGAAACGGACCAGCAAACGGACTTTCTCCCTTTCTTACCTTCCATGGAAGTTTGACTTTAACCCAAGAGCCAATTTTAATTTCCTCGACCAAAGAACCTTTTTTAACATCAAAATCTTCCTTGTATTTCAAATGTCTGTTAATGATTTTATTTCTTACCTCTTCCATTGAAAAATTAGAAGTATTGTTTTTAATAAGCCACCCAGGATTGCATTTAGATCTGGCACTCCTACCACGCATTACTTCAAAAGGGGAAACTCCTAATACATCATTGATGGTGGTTCTGTAAATCCAAACAGACTTAAAAACTTGATCTTCCCAGTCTAAATTATTTTAATGGCCATCTGAATGCTTTCTTTTAACACTTTGTTAAACCTCTCAATCATGCCATTACCACTTGGGTTATAAAGAGAAGTGGTTTTATGTGTAATACCTAAATTTCCAAAATAATTCTTAGCTAAATTGGATGTAAACTGTACCCCATTATCACTAATGATCTGTACAGGTAGACCCTCATTAATGAAAACATCATCTATAAATTTAAGTACTTTCACAGAATTAATGCAGTCGACAATTTTAATGATTGGCCACTGTTAGAACTGGGGGTCTTTAGTTGGCAATGGTATGCACCTTTGTCCAAATAGGGACCCTTGCTTCTAAGTCAGGGAAAGGGGATTCCACACCTGGATAACCCCTGCTCACCCCCTTGGTAGCTTGGCACGAGCAGGCAGGCTTATCTAAGAGGCAGTGTGTTAAGCATTTGTGAACACATACAGTAATACAGTGAAAACACTACAGATGGACACCACACAGGTTTTATAAAAATAAGTATTCTTTATATAGATTTATCACAAGACCACAAACGAGAAAAATCCACAATACTGTAATCAATAATACTTCAAGATGGTAGAAATGGTTTAAAAATAGGTTCTTCACTTAAAAGCAGTCTTTAGCAACAAATAACCCCAACTAGAGTTATCACGACGTCGAGGTCAAAGAAATCCCAAAGTACGGCGCCGACCGCGAGTAGCGCGGCGTCGGGCCCGGAGTCAAAACAGACCCACAAAGAACAGTACCGTGGAAAAGCGAAAACAAAGACAGCTCACGGTGTCGGGGAGGTGCGGCGGCGTTGGCGCGTTGCGGCGTCGGTTCCTTGCTTCGGAGGAGATGATGCTTCAGGACCTGGATCCTTGCGCAGGCAGGGGAGGCGTCGGTTCCGGACCGGAGAGGAGGTGACGTCACGATGGCGCCGAGGCCACGGTTCCGTATGATGTCACGATGTCGATAGATTCTTGACCACCCACGTCGACGATCGGCTCCGCGATGATGTCAGCTTCGGAGTCGATGCGGCACAGCAGCAGGCGTCGGGCCGGCGTCGTAAGTCGGAGCAGCGCTCACGGCTATAGCAGGCTTACGATGTCGCTCGCTGGCGTCGGGGTGGCACGGCGGTCGGCGTCGAGTCTTCGTTGCAAGTCGGAGCAGCGCTCACGGCTTCGATGTAGGAGACGGCGTCGCTCGCCGGCGTCGGTGTTGCAAATTCCTTCTGTAGCACCAGAACAGCAAGTTCCAGATGCAGGCAAACAGAAGGGGGTGAAGTCTGGTATCCCTGAGACTTCGGTCAGGAGGCAAGCTCAAATCAAGCCCTTGGAGTAATATTCTGCAAGATGATGAAAGTTCTTTAAAAGTTCCTTCTCCCTTCCTTGGCAATGAAGAAACCACTGCAGGCCATCCCAGCAAACAGCACACTTGGCAGAGGGGCAGTCCAACTCCTGCAGCTTCCTTGGTTCTTCTCCTTGGCAAAAGTGTCGTCTTGTTGTTCCAAAAGTGATCTAAAGTTCTTGGGTCTGGGTCCCAATATTTATACTACTTTTCTCTTTGTTCTCTGAAGGCAGAGAGGCCTTTGCCTAGTCAAAACCAGTTCTGGTCAGTCTTGGAGCACTTTGTTGACAAGACTCCTTCTTTCCTTTCACAGTGTAGGCCAGGGACATCAGACACACCACAGGAGGTGGAGCCAGCATTGTGGAGGGAAGGCACAGCCCTATTCAGGTCCCAGGTGCAACTCCTCCCTCCTATCTGCATGCAGATCTCTCTATTCAGCCCTGTGCTGACTCACCCTGTCTCCTGGCAGCCCCCAGTCCCTGTCACTCAAACTCCAGACAAGGAATACACAACCTAGCAGAGGCAGGCTTGGATAGTTAGGCAAGAAAATACCCACTTTCTAAAAGTGGTATTTTCAAACACAGAATGTTAAAACCAACTTCACTAAAATATGTATTTTATCATTCTGAGTTCAGGCATACTAAACTCGAATTTCTACCTGGTTCCCTGAGTCAGTTAGGATTATAAGATGTAATAATCTAACTGCCCATTCTGGCCTATGGGGAACAGGGAGCCTTGCAATAGTGAAAAACGAAAATGGCTGTAATTCACTATTAGGACATGCCACACACATCAGGGCAGGTCCTACCTTTTACCTACAATGCACCCTGCCCTAGGGCCTACCTTAGGGGTGACTAATATGCAGAAAAGGGAAGGTTTAGGGACTGGTAAGTGGTTGCACTTGCCAGGTCGACATGGCAGTCAGACTGCACACAGGCTCTGCAATGGCAGGCCTGGGACACACTTTACAAGCTGCTTCTGTGGGTGGCACAACCAGTGCTGCAAGCCCACCAGCAGCATTTGATTTACAAGCCCTGGGCACACCTGGTGCACTATACTAGGGTCTGACAAGTAAATCAAATGATCCAATCATGGAGTCACTAATCAATGCATCAATTTACCATAGGGAGCACTTGCACTGTGGCACTGAATAGCAGTGGCACAGTGCCCAAAGCATCTAAAACCAGCAAACAGATCAAAAACAGAGGAGGCAATCAGAAAAAAATGGAAGGGAGACTCACGCCAATGATACCAGGTCTAACACGTGTCCCCTCCAGCTGAAATGTGGGGAGAACTACCCTTCCCCTAGGGAGTCCTCTTCACTAAGGCGGAAAAATCTGGACAGACCATCAGCATTGGCGTGTTCTGTACCAGGGCGGTGTTCCACCGTGAAGTCCATACCTTGTAGGGAAATGGACCACCTCAAGAACTTTGGGTTCTGACCCCTCATCTGCATCAGCCATCTGAGGGGCCTGTGGTCGGTCTGAACCAGGAAGTGAGTCCCAAACAAGTATGGTCTCAACTTCTTCAGTGCCCAGACCACAGCAAATGCCTCACACTCAATTGCACTCCACCTCTGTTCTCGTGGAAGTAACCTCCTACTGATGAAGGCTACAGGTTGGTCTAGGCCTTCCTCATTAATCTGTGATAGAACAGCCCCCACACCATGCTCTGAAGCGTCTGGTTGAACAATGAATTCTTTTGAGAAGTTGGGCGCCTGAAGCACGGGTGCTGTGCACATGGCAGTCTTCAGGGCGTCAAAAGCCTTCTGACAGGTGTCAGTCCAGTTCACTTTCTTGGGCTGCTTCCTGGAAGTCAGCTCAGTCAAGGGTGCAACAATGTTGCCATACCCCTTGACAAACCTCCTGTAGTACCCCGTGAGTCCTAAAAAGGCTCTCACCTGTGTCTGAGTCTTTGGGGGTTCCCATGCCAGGATGGTATCAATCTTGGGCTGTAGGGGCGCCACCTGGCCGCTTCCTACCTGGTGCCCCAAGTACACCACCGAACCCTGCCCAATCTGGCACTTACTCGCCTTGATTGTGAGGCCTGCCTTCCGCAGCGCCATCAACACTTCCCAGAGGTGGCGCAGATGTTCTTCCCAAGTGGAACTAAACACCGCAATGTCATCCAGGTAGGCGGCACTGAAATCTTCCAGTCTGTCCAACACCTGGTTGACCAACCTCTGAAAGGTGGCAGGGGCATTCTTCATCCCAAAGGGCATAACCCGGAATTGGTAGTGCCCATCTGGTGTGGAGAATGCTGACCTCTCCTTGGCCCCATCAGTTAAGGCAATCTGCCAGTACCCAGACGTCAAATCAAACGTGCTGAGGTACCGGGCAGCTCCCAACCGATCAATGAGCTCATCAGCTCTGGGGATGGGGTGCGCGTCAGTCCTGGTGACTGAATTGAGTCCTCGGTAGTCCACACAGAACCGGAGTTCGGGTGTGGCACCAGGCGCGGCAGCCTTTAGGACCAAAACCACTGGGCTGGCCCAAGGACTGTTAGAGGACTCAATCACCCCTAAGGCAAACATCTTGGAGACCTCCTCCTTAATGTAAGCTCTGACCCTGTCAGTCACTCTGTAAGCCTTGTGCTTCACAGGAGGACTCTCCCCAGTGTCCACATCATGGACGCACCACTCAGTGACACTAGGAACCAGTGAGAACAAATCAGGGAATTGCCCCAGCAGTTGGCGACAATCTTGTTGCTGTTCAGGGGTCAGTGTGGCAGAGAGGCCAACACCATCCACTGACCCATCTTGCTCCGCTGCAGACAGGAGGTCAGGAAGAGGCTCAGTCTCCTCCTCCATTCCATCATCTGTCGCTAGGAGCATGCCCACTTCGGACCTTTCTAAGTGGGGCTTCAGGCGGTTAACATGCAGGACCCGCAAAGGGTTCCTGGGAGACCGCAAGTTCACCAGATAGGTGACATCACTCTTGCGCTCCACCACCTCAAATGGACCGGTCTACCTGTCCTGGAGCGCACAGGGCTCCACAGGGGCCATGACCCAAACCTTGACTGGTAGGTCGCTCCCCCACCACACAGCTCCGTCTGTGTGCCCTGCTGCTGCCCCTGATTGTGCTCGTTTTTCCTTTCTGTGCCCCCTTGCTGCCCCTGATTGTGCTCGTTTTTCCTTTCTGTGCCCCCTTGCTGCCCCTGATTGTGCTTGCTTTTTCCTTTCTGTGCCCCCCTTGCTGCCCCTGATTGTGCTCGTTTTTCCTTTCTGTGCCCCCTTGCTGCCCCTCATTGTGCTAGTTTTTTCCTTTCTGTGCCCCCTTGCTGCCCCTGATTGTGCTCGTTTTTTTTTTTCCTTTCTGTGCCCCCTTGCTGCCCCTGATTGTGCTCGTTTTTTTCCTTTCTGTGCCCCCCTTGCTGCCCCTGATTGTGCTCGTTTTTCCTTTCTGTGCCCCCTTGCTGCCCCTGATTGTGCTCGTTTTTCCTTTCTGTGCCCCCTTGCTGCCCCTGATTGTGCTCGTTTTTCCTTTCTGTGCCCCCTTGCTGCCCCTCATTGTGCTAGTTTTTTCCTTTCTGTGCCCCCTTGCTGCCCCTCATTGTGCTAGTTTTTTCCTTTCTGTGCCCCCTTGCTGCCCCTGATTGTGCTCATTTTTTTTCCTTTCTGTGCCCCCTTGATGCCCTGATTGTGCTCGTTTTCCCTTCTGTGCCTGTTTCCCGCCGCTGCGCCCCTGCGGCCCCGCCCCCTCACTGCCCATTTGCTGCCCCATTCCCTGCTCCTCCCTCCCACCTCCCCATTTATGGCGGCCGCTGTGCGGCCGCGCAGCGGACGCGCCTAAGGCAAGCCCGTCTGCGCCCGTCCGCGCCGTGACCGCGCCCAGCGCCAGACCCCCTGGTCCGGGCATCCCCCGCGCCCGCCACATCAACAGACGCAGATACGACGCCAGCACCCTCCACGCACTCAACCCCGGAAAAGATCACGCCTGCTACCAGGCCACCCCGAAGCGCACCCAAGGGCCCTTCACCTGCCGGAACTGCAGCTTCGCCAGCACCCGCCCGCCAAACCACCGCCCAGGAAAGAACCCAACTACCTCAGATGCATCCTCCTCAACACCCGCTCCGCCCGCAAACACGCCATCGAACTCTGGGACCTTCTCGACTCAACCTCCCCAGACGTCGCATTCCTGACGGAGACCTGGCTGAATCCCGCTTCAGCCCCCGACATCGCCATTGCCATCCCGGACGGATACAAGATCACCCGCAGGGACCGCACCAACGGAGTCGGAGGAGGCATCGCCATCGTCCACAGGAACACCCTCAGAGTCTCAACCAACACCGACGACACCCTCAGCACCGCCGAACACATGCACTTCCAGATCCACACCGATCCCAACACCACCCTCAGAGGAACCCTCATCTACAGACCCCCGGACCCCGACCACAGTTCAGCGATTCCAACGCTGACTTCGTCAGCACACACGCCATCGCCTCCACGGACTACATCCTCCTCGGGGACCTGAACTTCCACCTCGAGAACAACAAGGACACCAACTCCACCACCCTGATCGACAACCTCGCCACCCTCGGACTCAGACAGCTCGTGACTACACCCACCCACGCCGCCGGCCACACGCTCGACTCCATCTTTTCCGCAAGCCCACACGTCTCCTTCAACCACACCTCCGAACCCCACTGAACTGACCACCACTGCATCCACTTCACCTACAGGAAGCCCACCACGCACCACCGCACCGAACAAATGCCTCGCCGCTGCTGGAGCAGAGTCACGGAAGACCAGCTAACCACAACCCTCGCCCTGAGCCCACCCGCCGAACCCTCCGACCCCGACACCGCCGCCCGCAACCTCAGACAGTGGATCGACGACTGCGCCAACACCCTCGCCCCGCTCAAGAATCCGCCCAACAGCCACACCAGCAAGAAAGCCACCTGGTTCACCGAAGACCTCCAGGCCTCCAAACGAACATGCCGAAAACTGGAGAAGATCTGGCTCCACGAACGGACAGCTACGCCGCCCACAAGAGCGCCACCCGCAGTCACCATCACCTCATCAGATCCGCCAAAAGGGCCTCACTCAAAGACCGCCTAGACAACAACGCACACAACAGCAAAGAGCTCTTCAACATCGTGAAGGAACTCTCCAACCCCCCCCAGCTCCAACACCAACGACATCCAGCCGTCGCGAGACCTGTGCGACTCACTGGCCACCTTCTTCCACCGCAAAATCGCCGACATCCACGACAGCTTCAACACCACGACCGCCCCGGCAACCACCGAGACCACTGCCCCCACAACCACCAACCGCCTGCTCTCCTGGACCAACATCAACGACGAGGACACCAGCGAGATCATGAACACCATCCACTCCGGTTCACCGCTAGACCCGTGCCCTCACCACATCTTCAACAAAGCCAGTACAGCCATCGCGCCCCATCTCCGGAAAATAATCAACATCTCCTTCGAGACAGCAACCTTCCCGGAAAGCTGGAAGCACGCCGAGATCACCGCCTTACTCAAGAAACCCAAGGCAGACCCCAAGGACCTCAAGAACTTCCGACCCATCTCTCTGCTCCCGTTCCCCGCGAAGGTCACCGAGAAAATCGTCAACAAACAACTGACCCGCTACCTCGAGGAGAACAACATCCTGGACCCTTCCCAGTCCGGCTTCCGCAGCAACCACAGCACCGAAACCGCCCTCATCGCCGCCACCGATGACATCAGGACCCTGCTAGACAACGGAGAAACAGCAGCCCTCATCCTCCTGGACCTATCAGCCGCCTTCGACACGGTCTGCCACCACACACTACGAACACGCCTTCACGACGCCGGGATCCAAGAGAAGGCCCTGGACTGGACCACATCCTTCCTTTCCGGCAGAACACAAAGCGTCCGCCTCGCCCCTTCCGATCCAAGGCCACCAAGATCATCTAGCGGCGTACCCCAAGGCTCCTCCCTCAGCCCAACGCTGTTCAACATCTACATGGCACCCCTCGCCCACGTCGCCCGACAGCACAACCTCAACATCATGTCCTACGCCGACGACACCCAGCTGATCCTCTCCCTCACCAAAGACCCTCACACCGCCAAAGCCCACCTCCACGAAGGAATGAAGGCCGTCGCCGAATGGATGAGGACCAGCCGCCTGAAGCTGAACTCGGACAAGACGGAGGTCCTCATCCTTGGTTCCAACCCTTCAGCCTGGGACGACTCCTGGTGGCCAACATCACTGGGAACAGCCCCGCCACCCACCGACCACGTACGCAACCTAGGGGTCATCCTCGACCCCACCCTCTCCATGACTAAGCAGGTCAACGCCGTTTCCTCATCCTGCTTCAACATCCTCCGAATGCTCCGCAGGATCTTCAAGTGGATCCCCACCGAAACAAGAAAAACAGTCACCCAGGCCCTCGTCACCAGCAGGCTGGACTACGGAAACGCCCTCTACGCAGGAACGACGGCTAAGCTCCTGAGACGGCTGCAACGCATCCAGAACGCCTCTGCACGTCTTATCCTCGACATCCCCCGACGCAGCCACATCACACCCCACCTGAGAGACCTGCACTGGCTCCCTGTCAACAAGAGGATAACCTTCAAGCTCCTCACCCACGCACACAAAGCACTCCACAACTCCGGACCAGCCTACCTCAACAGACGACTCAGCTTCTACACCCCCACCCGCCAGCTCCGCTCGACCAGCCTCGCCCTCGCCACAGTCCCCCGCATCCGGAAAACGACCGCCGGCGGCAGATCCTTCTCCCACCTCGCCGCCAAGACCTGGAACACCCTCCCCACCAACCTCCGACAGACCCAAGACCTACTGGCCTTCAGAAGACTCCTCAAGACCTGGCTCTTCGATCAGTAGCAGCACCACCCCCCTCTTCCCCCAGCGCCTTGAGACCCTCGCGGGTATGTAGTGCGCTTTATAAGTGACATGATTGATTGATTGATTGAACTTTCTGTCCAGGCTGAAGCTCAATCAGAGTGGCATTCTGATCGTACCACCGCTTCATCTCTTCCTGACTGGCTTCCAGGTTCGCCTGAGCGAGTTCTCTGAAACGCCGAGTTTGGTTCCTGAAGGCCAGCATGTAGCTATATACATCCTGGGGAGGTTTCCTGGGAGATTGCTCCCAGCCTTCCTTGACCAGACTCAAAGGTCCTCTTACCGGGTGACCATACAGCAGCTCAAAGGGGCTGAACCCTAAGGACTTCTGAGGCACCTCACGGTAAGCAAACAACAGGCATGGCAAGAGGACGTCCCACTTACGCCTCATAGGTTCCTCAAGACCCATAATCATGCCCTTAAGGGACCGGTTGAATCTCTCAACCAGCCCATTACCTTGGGGGTGGTAAGGAGTGGTGAACTTATAGGTAACACCACACTCCTTCCACAGGGACTTCATATAATTAGATATGAAGTTGGTACCACGGTCGGACACCACCTCTCGGGGGAACCCCACACGGGAAAAAACCCCCATCAGTGTACGTCCCACCACGGGGGCCGTCACTGTCCTGAGAGGGATGGCTTCCGGGTAGCATGGTCCACCAAGACCAGGATAAACCTGTTGCCCATGGCTGTCTTGGGGTCCAGTGGCCCCACAATGTCAATGCCCACCCGTTCAAAGGGGGTACTGACTACGGGGAAAGGTTGGAGAGGAGCCTTGTGCTTCCTTCCACTTTTCCCACTTGCCTGGCAAGTTTGGCAGGTCCTACAATGAGTATCTGAACTCTTGCGCCTCTGGGGCCAATGAAAATGGGAAACAAGCCTTTCAAAGGTCTTGTTTTGCCCCAGATGTCCAGCTAAAGGAACGTCATGAGCCAAACCCAGTAGGAAGGCTCTGAAGCGCTGGGGTACCACCAGCACACGGGCTGACCCAGGCTCAGCAACCTTAGGCTCGCTATACAGGAGGTCGTTCTCCCAGTAGATCCAATGTGATCCAGACTGATCACCTGCTGCCTGGTTTGTGGCCTGTTGCCTCAAACCCTCAAGAGAAGGGCACTTCCTTTGCTCCTCAAAATTCCTCCCTGGAGGGACCTCCTTCTTGCTGCCAATGGGTCAGCTCAGGCAGGTCTCCCAGTTCAGCAACTTGTTCCCCTGTAGGTTCCAGGGCATCCCCCTCAAGATCTGCCTCCTCCTGGACCGTGGGAACTATGGGGGCTGGTTTCCCACGCCCCCTACCTCTTCTCTTTAAGGCAGGGGTTTGGGCCATTTTCTCAGGCTCCAGAACCTCTTGATCACCCTTACTGGCTGCCATGGACCGAGTGGTTACACACGCCCACTCAGGCAGACCCAACATCTCTAAATGAGACCTTCTCTCCACCTTAGCCCAAGGGGAGTCCTCTAAATCATTGCCCAACAGACAATCAACCGGCATGGCTGGCCTCACAGCAACTTGGAGAGTACCTGAGACCCCCCCCCCACTCAAAGGGAACTTGAGCCACCTCACACTGGCTCTGTGAGTTGTCTGCAGCAACAACAGGGAAGAATGCATGGGGGACAACCTGCTCTTTGGACACCAACCGACAACTGACAGCTGTCACACTTGCACCGGTGTCTCTTAGAGCTTCCACCCTATGGCCATTGATGGTCACCCACTGCCACTACTTTTTAGTGTAATCAGGCAGCTGAGTTTTAGGGACCATCTCAAAGTCTCCTAATGAGACAAGGGACATCTCTGCGGGATCCCACCCACCTTGGGCACCCATCTCCTCCCCCCCCAGGGCTACACTGGCAATCTGACGGGGTGGTGCTTTGGGATCTCTCATGGGACATTAAGGATCATACCAACGGTGGCCCAATTGACCACACGTAAAACATTTACAGGGGCCCCTCTGAACAGGTTTACCTGTCGGGGCCTCTTGCTTCTTCTCAGGGGGAGGCTGGGAACCCTTCCCTTGGTTCCCTTGGGGATTACTTTGGGGCCCTTTCTGGAACTCCCTCTGTTTACCCTTGTCCCCTCCACTCTTCTGCTGGGGACCCTGCCCACCTTTGGCGGAATCTCCCACATGACCCTTGTGGACCCTGGTACTGACCCAGCGGTCCGCCTCCTCAGCAAGCTTCCTAGGGTTAGTTAGCTTGCTATCAATAAGGTGCTGGCGTAGCTCTGGAAAACAATTAGCAGACAAGTGCTCCCATGCAAACAAATCATAGAGCGCTTCAAAAGTATCCACTTTGCTACCCTTCACCCAACCATCCATGGCTCTGCAAAAGAAAGATACATATTCTACCCAAGTGGTTCCCTCCAGCTTCTTGCAACTCCTAAACCTCTGTCTATAGAGTTCTGGGGTCAAACCATACCTTGTCATCAGGGCTTCCTTCATATGGGCATAAGACATCCTATTCTCACTGGGTAGGTCTAACAAAGTATCCCTCCCCTCACTCACAAAGCGGCCCCACAACCCAGCTCCCCAATCCTTCTCAGGGACCCGCCAACATTGCTATTTCATAGGCTGCAAACCACTGCCCAATATCCCTAGTTGGCAATGGTATGCTCCTTTGTCCAAATAGGGACCCTTGCTTCTAAGTCAGGGAAAGGGGATTACACACCTGGATAACCCCTGCTCACCCCCTTGGTAGCTTGGCACGAGCAGGCAGGCTTATCTAAGAGGCAGTGTGTTAAGCATTTGTGAACACATACAGTAATACAGTGAAAACACTACAGATGGACACCACACAGGTTTTATAAAAATAAGTATTCTTTATATAGATTTATCACAAGACCACAAACGACAAAAATCCACAATACTGTAATCAATAATACTTCAAGATGGTAGAAATGGTTTAAAAATAGGTTCTTCACTTAAAAGCAGTCTTTAGCAACAAATAACCCCAACTGGAGTTATCACGACGTCGAGGTCAAAGAAATCCCAAAGTACGGCGCCGACCGCGAGGTGCGCGGCGTCGGGCCCGGAGTCAAAACAGACCCACAAAGAACAGTACCTTGGAAAAGCGAAAACAAAGACAGCTCACGGCGTCGGGGAGGTGCGGCGTCGGTGGCGCGTTGCGGCGTCGGTTCCTTGCTTCGGAGGAGAGGATGCGTCGGGACCTGGATGCTTGCGCAGGCAGGGGAGGCGTCGGTTCCGGACCGGAGAGGAGGTGACGTCACGATGGCGCCGAGGCCACGGTTCCGTATGATGTCACGATGTCGATAGATTCTTGACCACCCACGTCGACGATCGGCTCCGCGATGATGTCAGCTTCGGAGTCTATGCGGCACAGCAGCAGGCGTCGGGCCGGCGTCGTAAGTCGGAGCAGCGCTCACGGCTATAGCAGGCTTACGATGTCACTCGCTGGCGTCGAGGTGGCACGGCGGTCGGCGTCGAGTCTTCGTTGCAAGTCAGAGCAGCGCTCACGGCTTCGATGTAGGAGACGGCGTTGCTCGCCGGCGTCGGTGTTGCAAATTCCTTCTGTAGCACCAGAACAGCAAGTTCCAGATGCAGGCAAACAGAAGGGGGTGAAGTCTGGTATCCCTGAGACTTCGGTCAGGAGGCAAGCTCAAATCAAGCCCTTGGAGTAATATTCTGCAAGATGATGAAAGTTCTTTAAAAGTTCCTTCTCCTTTCCTTGGCAATGAAGAAACCACTGCAGGCCAACCCAGCAAACAGCACACTTGGCAGAGGGGCAGTCCAACTCCTGCAGCTTCCTTGGTTCTTCTCCTTGGCAAAAGGGTCGTCTTGTTGTTCCAGAAGTGATCTAAAGTTCTTGGGTCTGGGTCCCAATATTTATACTACTTTTCTCTTTGTTCTCTGAAGGCAGAGAGGCCTTTGCCTAGTCAAAACCAGTTCTGGTCAGTCTTGGAGCACTTTGTTGACAAGACTCCTTCTGTCCTTTCACAGTGTAGACCAGGGACATCAGACACACCACAGGAGGTGGAGCCAGTATTGTGGAGGGAAGGCACAGCCCTATCCAGGTCCCAGGTCCAACTCCTCCCTCCTATCTGCATGCAGATCTCTCTATTCAGCCCTGTGCTGACTCACCCTGTCTCCTGGCAGCCCCCAGCCCCTGTCACTCAAACTCCAGACAAGGAATACACAACCTAGCAGAGGCAGGCTTGGATAGTTAGGCAAGAAAATACCCACTTTCTAAAAGTGGTATTTTCAAACACAGAATGTTAAAACCAACTTCACTAAAAGATGTATTTTATCATTCTGAGTTCAGGCACACTAAACTCGAATTTCTACCTGGTTCCCTGAGTCAGTTAGGATTATAAGATGTAATAATCTAACTGCCCATTCTGGCCTATGGGGAACAGGGAGCCTTGCAATAGTGAAAAACGAAAATGGCTGTAATTCACTATTAGGACATGCCACACACATCAGGGCAGGTCCTACCTTTTACCTACAATGCACCCTGCCCTAGGGCCTACCTTAGGGGTGACTAATATGCAGAAAAGGGAAGGTTTAGGGACTGGTAAGTGGTTGCACTTGCCAAGTCGACATGGCAGTCAGACTGCACACAGGCTCTGCAATGGCAGGCCTGAGACACACTTTACAAGCTGCTTCTGTGGGTGGCACAACCAGTGCTGCAAGCTCACCAGCAGCATTTGATTTACAAGCCCTGGGCACACCTGGTGCACTATACTAGGGTCTGACAAGTAAATCTAATGATCCAATCTTGGAGTCACTAATCAATGCATCAATTTACCATAGGGAGCACTTGCACTGTGGCACTGAATAGCAGTGGCACAGTGCCCAAAGCATCTAAAACCAGCAAACAGATCAAAAACAGAGGAGGCAATCAGAAAAAAATGGAAGGGAGACTCACGCCAATGATACCAGGTCTAACAGCCACCGAGAAAACACATCAATCATTGCAATAATGTACTTAGAAGACGAACTAATAGGACCCATAATGTCTATAGCTACAGTATGCCAAGGAGAATCCGGAATAATAGGCTCACACATATTGGGTCTAAGAGTTTTCAATGACTTATCAGAGTTAGCACAAAAGATGCAATTCCTCACTAATCTCTCTGTATCTACATCTATCCCAGGCCACTAGTACCATCTTTTCACTCTTAGTTTGGTTTTTACAACACCAAAATGACCATCATGACAGAGAGCTAAAATTTTACTCCTAAGGGATAAAGGAGTAGCCTTGTCTCCTCTAAATATAATATCATTGGCAACAGATAGTTCATCCTTGATCTCCCAAAAACTTCTCATGAGGTCCTTCAAACAAGATTTACTCGGCCATCCTTGCCTAATCCATGTGATGATTTGTTGCATATCTTTATCACACAAGTATTCCTTCTTCCAAACTTCTTCTGGCACTCTTGAAACTCCCTGATCATGAACAAATGCTACACTCAATCTCCCATTCTTTATCCACGCATATTTGCAAGTCAACAGGCATACGGGAAAGAAAATCTGCAAGGACATTACTCTTACCAGGGACATAAATCATGCTGTAAATAAAGTCCTGAAGACGCATGGACATTCTCGCAATGCGTGCTGAGGCATTAAAGAGTCCTTCAGTAGTCAATAATCTAACTAAAGGCTTATGATCTGTATGGACAGTGCAGTGTCTACCCCAAACAAAGGTGCGAAAATGTTCTAATCCCCACACACAAGCCAATGTCTCCTTTTCTATTACTGAGAACTTTTCTTCTGATGGAGAAAGGGCACGTGAGGCATAGGCAATAATGTATTCCTTCCCTTCCTTATCCATTTGAGATAATACGCAACCTAACCCCTTGTTACTTGCATCCACGGTAATAACGTTCTCTAAATTCGGATCAAACCCAGATAGTACAGGTGCTTCAGCAATGGCTTTTTTAACATCAATAAATTCACTCTCGCATTTATCACACCGGACAAACTTCACTTTACTCTTTAACAACTGCCTGATGTTAAATACTCTACTTGAAAATCCTTTCACAAATTTATTGTAGAATTCAATTAAACCCAAAAATGATCTGAGTTCATCCTTATTAGAAGGATGAGGGGCATTTATAATTGCTTCTACAAGTTTGGGTTTGGTGGCCACACCTTCTCCACATAGAACATGTCCTAAATAATTCACAGATTTAACTGCAAATTTACATTTGGAATGTTCTACAGTTAGACCATTGCTTTGTAGTACTTTAAAAACTGCTTCTAAAGCTTCATCATGTTCATCCCTGTTTTTACCAAAAACCAAAATGTGGTCTTGAAAACAACGAACCTTGGGATGTTTACTAAACAATTGATACATCACTCTTTGAAAAATAGCCACCGCAGATGCTAAACCAAAAGGTAAACGTTTGTACTGGAAACACCCAAATGGTGTTACAAATGCAGTGATGTGTTTACTTTTCTCATTCAAACAGATCTGATGATACGCAGCATGGTTGAAAATCAATTAGCACCCTTGACCAAAGAAAGCATTTCACTTATCTTTGGCAAGGGAAACTTGTCAATTACGATATTTTCATTGACATGGCGCAAATCAATGCAAATTCTAATCTTGCCATTGCTACGTCTTGCTACAACCACTGGAGAAATCCATTCCGAGGATTCAATGGGCTCAATTACATCTGCTTCAACAAGTTTCTCTAATTCTTTTTCTACTTCTTCTCTAAGAAGTATAGGAATAGTTCTCACTTTGTGAGTTTTAGGAGAAAATTTTTCCTTAAGAATTATTTCATGTTCAAAATTCTTTAACATACCTATCTTTCCATTAAAGACTTCCGGAAAATTCTTGAGTATTTTGGTACTAATGTCTCCACCATCATCAATAACCATAACAGGTTCCGGACTGTTCGGGTTAAGAATGATATGAAGATCACGTTGATCTTTCCAACCTAAAACAGAAGGTCCTTTTTTTGCTATGTAAAGTTTTCCTAAAGATTCTCTATTTTTGAATTTAAAAATTAAGTTTCTGAAACCAATAAGGTCAATCTTTTTACCAGAAAACCCTTCAGGTGACACATCTGGTTTAAAAACATTCTTACCAATTTTCCCAACAAATTTTGAATTCCAAACTTTCTCATCTATGATAGTGAAAGGTAAACCTGAATCGGCATACATTTGTACATCTACGCCCCCTATATTCATGTTGCAAATAGGTTTGTTTTTGATGTTGGGTGTCTCATCATTTATGTTTAAAAGATAAGAGTTAAATTGCATTGCATTGTCATTACTAGACTGCATTACTTTCTTTACCAAAACATCTTCCTTGTTAATATTACAATGCATAACTTTTTTAAACTAAATCGTCTACTTCACCAGAATTAGTTTCTTCCACACATTTGACTCTAAAATTATTTCTTTTCCTGCAAAGTTTGGCAAAGTGTCCAATCATGTTACATGATGAACATCTTTGTTTAAAAGCAGGACAAAATTTATATGATGCTAAATGTGTAGGGCTATCGCAGCGATAACATCTGAAACCCTCTTTCATTTTAAAATCAGTAACATTTGCATTAGATTGAACTTTCTTTCTTGAATCTTGAGTTTTTATAACATCTTTATTAAAAAATGCATTACTTTTGTTTTTCACTTTACAAACTATATCTTCACTAACGTTACTACTTTCAGCTTTTAAAGCCTTGGCACTACGACTGGATAGTTCTGCTTTCCTCACTATAGCTAAAATGTCATCTAAGTTAGCATCTCCGTTTATCCATAATCGTTCCTGAATAGCAGGATCACATGCATGCATCACAATCTGGTCACGTATAAATTGTTCCTGTAAGTGATCAAATTTGCAATCATCTGCTAATCTCTTAAGTGCTGCAATGTAGTCAGCAATACTTTCAGATGGTAATTGTTTTCTGTGAAAAAACTTGAACCTGAGAATGCCAATGCACACTTTAAGAGTGAAATGGTTGTCAAAGTCACGAAGAATATCTTGGAAAACATTAGAATCTCCTGAACCTATACTTTTTTTCATTTGCTCATATACTTTCAAACCTTCCGGACCAACAGAATGTAGAAAAAGTTTTTTTTTCTTTCAGGTTTCATTTTTCCATCCTCATCAATTGTGTCGATAAAATTAAGAAAATAAGCTTTCCACTCATTCCACTTCATGCATGGATTTGCTCCTGCAGGCCAAAATGCTTGTGGAGGTTGAATGGAGTAACTTTGAGAAGCCATATTGAGGATAAACACAAGATGAAATTATTGTACAGTAAAGTAAAAAAAAATGGTAAGTAATGTTAAAACATGAGGCAAATGAATGAATAAATAAAATTACTTGAATTACGCTGAAACGCTGTGCTCCGTGTTTGAATTTCGATGTAAAAGAAGCAATTGCCGAAATCTCCGTAGTGAAACGTGTGGAAAACAGCTGATTGTCGGTAGAAATTGTAAAATTTAAAGATGGCCCCCTTACGGCACGTGATGACGTGCACACGTCTTCACGTCTCACAGAGGCATGCTGGGAACATGAGCGTTGCGTAGAAAAGAACGCTTGTTCCAAAGAATGAAGAAACAGCAGGAATCCATAAGCGGAATGCGGGGAGCGTGCGGTAACGTTGAAAGTTATTATTTGAAAAGTACTGAGAGGAGACGAGTAGTAAGTGGCATCTAGTATCGATGCAAATTGAAAATACACTTACCGCAGAGCAAGGCTCACAAAGGAAAAGAGGCGCAGACCTTGAAAAGGTTCATCTGGGAGGTTCTTGAATCGCATCCAAAACGAAGCAAATATGAAGAGGCGGAAACTTAACTCCTTAACTCGTCGCCAATTTTGTCAAGTCCAGGACACGTTGTAGATTGTGAAGAACAAGCTTTATTTAAGCATAGGAAGAACACCTTGAAAGTGGAATACGATTTCACCCTCCTCTCTCTTCAACTGCTTCCTCCGCACTGTTAAAACTCCAGAACGTGCAAGCAAACAGCTGAAGAGAAAAGAAGGTTGGAATCCTTTGATGCACGCGAGGACGCGCGCAGCCTTACAAACAATAACAATACAATATATACACAACACAGGCCTAAACATGTTTTGAAGCGTTAACCCTAATAAAGGGAAGGGAGGATAAATACACCTCACACTCAAAATGAGGTAACAAATATCGACATTAAAAAGTCGATGATCTATCGTGCATTTCAATTTTTACACAATTACACACTATCTGGTGCACCAATACAAATATTGTGGATTACGGAACTTTGATCAAGTACATCTAGTTTACATTTTTATTTGATTTGTGTGCATTTCTAACTTCATCGTAACAAGGCAACTCGAAGTAAAACTGTTATGAATTCTAGGTTTCTACATTTATGAAGTGTTAGAAAATGGGTTTCTGGTTAACAGAGATAAGCACCCTCTCCAAGCAGGAACCACAATCCTAGTCAGGGTAAGTACAGTACACACTAAAAGTTTACATGTGCTCACTCTCTGGTATCTTGGCATAGAGCAGTCAGGCTAAACTAAAGAGGCAATGTGTAAAGTATTTGTGCACGCGTACACACACACACACACGGTAACAAAGTGAAAACACCACAAACGCACTCCACATCAGTTTAGAAATATAGCCAATATTTATCTGTGTAAAACAAGAACAAAATGATAAAAATCCAACATACACAAGTCAAGTTATGAATTTTGCACGACTAAACAAAAATGCAGTGCTTAGGAATCAATAGCTCCAACTGGGGCTATCTGGTCACTCTTGACCAGGGCAAACCCAAAACTTCAATCTGATTGCGATGGATTACGTGCCAGGTTCGGGAGTCACACAGACGCGATGACAGTACCTTGGTTGGGTCGAAGCTTGGAAACGATGCATTGAGCAAAGGAGGCGATGCGTCGCTATAGAAGGCAACCCGTAATTTCCGAAGTCAGGCAACTTCGTACATGCATCGATGTCAAGAAATGATGTGCATTGACGCACTGGCCCAATGTCAAGCCACTGGGCTGGCGGCGATGCATGCAGCACACAAGCGATGCATTGGCGCATAGCTGCGCAGAACCAGGGATGTGTCGGAGTCCAGGGATGGTGCGTCGCAGACATCAGCAATGCAGTGTCTGGGGCTCGTGCAGCAACGGTGATGCGGAGACGCTGCATCAGCAAAGTCAGGGCTGCATTGTAAGCCATGGTCGTTGTGTCGCGCAGTCGGCGAGTGTCCACGGCTTCGGTGCAGGCAGCACTGATGCATCAATATCGCAGAGAAATGTGCCAGTTCCCATCAATACATCTGTGTCAATGCAATGGTTTCTTGGGTTGCAGAAACAAACACTCACTTCCAAGGGTCCGGGATTGGATTTGCCACACCTTGGCAGAGCAGGTTGCACAGCAGAGGAGCTCAGGTGCTGGTAGCAAGCTGCAGGTGAAGTCTTTCATATCCCTGAGACTTCAGAAATAGGAGGCACACCCAACTAGCCATTGGAGAACCTTTAGAGATGCAGGATGTAGAGCGTCAAGTCCAGTCCTCTCACTCACAGGCAAGAATCAGCAGGCAGCAGGCCAACACAACAAAGCAAGCAGCAAAGTGGCATTCCCTCCTGGCAGCACAACAGCTTTGTCCTGGTAGAATGTCCTCAGTTCCAGAAGTGTTTTGAGTATATGGTGTCAGAGGTCCAGTACTTATACCCATTTTAGCCTTTAAGGTAGGAAGACTTCAAATAAAGGTCTTTCTAGTGCACAAGACACTGCCTTTTCTGCTCTGGCTCCAGACTCAGTACAGGGGAGTATGCAACACTTTGTGTGGGGACCGAGGACAGCCCTATTCAGGTGCAACTGTCATCTCCTCCCTCTCTCTCTAGCTCAGGAAGACCTATCAGCCTGGTGATGAGCCATCAGGATGTGAGTGGCACACCTCAGCCCCCTTTGTGTGTGGCTTTCTGGAGGGAATGCACAAAGCCCAGCTGTCACCCAACCCAGATGTGTATTCCAGAGATAGGCAGAAGGCACAGTATGGTTACATTTAAAAAATGCCAACTTTCTAAAAGTGGCATTTTCAGACCTGCAATTTAAAAACCAACTTCACTAAAAGATGTGTTTTTAAATTGTGAGTCCAGAGACACCAAACGTACTTTTCCTATCTTTTCTCAATTGAAAGTTACACATGTAAAATGTTACAAGGCAGCTCCAATGTTAACCTATGAGAGAGATAGGCCTTGCAGCAGTGACAAACGAATTTAAGAGTATTTCACTACCAGGACAAGTAAAACATGAAAAGCACATGTCCTACCTTTTAAATGCACTGCACCCTGCCCATGGGCTGTCCAGCGTCTATCTAGAGATGAGGTATGTGTAATAAAAGGGAAGGTTTAGGCCTGACAAGTAGGTTATCTTGTCAGGTCGAAATGGCAGTTCAAAATTGCACCCACAGGCTTTGCAGTGGCAGGCCTGAGACATGTTTGAAGGGTTACTCATGTGGGTGGCACAATCAGTGCTGCAGGCCCACTAATAGCATTTGATTTACAGGTCCTGGGCACATATAGTGAACTGTACTAGGGACTTACCAGTAAATCAAATATGCCAATCATGAAGAAACCACATGCCATCATACTTCAGACACAGAGCACATGCACTTAAGCACAAGTCAGCAGTGAAAAAGTGCAGAATCCTAAATCCAGAAAAAACGAAGTTCAGCACATAGTGAAAAATTAGGTCAGAAGGCAAAAAGTCAGGAGAAACCATGCTAAAAGATGGCAGGTCTAACACAAAGCAAGATAGTGTTTTTAGTGGAAAAAAACTCTGTTTTTAGATTTTTTGAGAAGTCTTTTTTGTGTTTCCCCTTCTTAGAATCACTGGTTCATCGTGTTTTCCACTGTAATTTAAAGGTTTAGTTTTGTGATTGACTACAAGAGGGGAGGTGTCACAATCTGGTACATTTTAATTTTTTAAAACGCTCATAAATGTTGGAATCTATTTTGACAATATTAAACTGCGCACTCTTTGGCGATGAGATCCTTGTTGTGTTACTATATGTGAACCATTGTGAAGTCTTTGGCCATGATTTCATGTCACAATGACATGCTCAGATCGGGGCCATTATTACAGGCCCCTTTTGTAATATCAACTGCGCGCCACCTCGTGGTGGTCCTGTATTCAGAAGTCGACGATCCCTCATTTGCATGGGGGTGTTCCCGTAAGTATAACAGGGAGCCCACTTTGTCCATCTGCATGCCCCCAATAAAAGAGGCATATGCACGGCCAAAGGAACTAACGGGTGGCCTTCTATGTTTACCATTCATGTGACGACAGACATTTAGTGCACTCACTAATGGTGTTCATTCAAGGTGGCATTTAGTGCCCATATGAGGCCCTCTCCAATTTACCGAGACTGGGTGGTGAAATGTGTGCACACCTTGTCAGTGTTGTCGGGGAAAACAAAAAGGATAAGCACAAGAGCATTCAACACTTTGGTTCTCATTGGACCCGAGGACATCCAAGAGACAGGTGCATTCTGGGAATACAACTATCATCGAGGGGACCTGCGTGTCACAATCATGTGCAAGCGAGTTGACTTGGGCAACTTCACAGTAGAGTGCATTCAGCAGTCAAAGCACATGAAAAAAGTATGGTAACTGTGATGCCGTGCGCAATGGGGGCGCGGTGAGTGAGTTGGTGGACGGGGTCAAAGGCGTGGCAAAAAACCAAAATATTCTGTAAGTTTTTTTCCAGTTGTTCACCTTCTGGTAACAACATATAAAATAATGCACAGCTTAAATAAAAAATAAATGCAAGTTAAGTTAATCAGTTGCAAATGCACCATCATACGTTATTGAACCTATTTTAATTAATGCACTGCAGAGGTCTGTGTCTGTAACCAGAGAGCCACAGAATTGAATCCTGGTTGGAGCAGTAGAGTAGTGATTTGTCTGTGACAGAAAGCACTGTGAATATTTAAGTCATTATTTTAAGCTTTCATTACACACAGTATAATATAGGGTACTACAAAACGCACAAAAAGTTTAAGATAAAAAACATGCTTCCAAAATGTAGATTTTAGTAATACCCTGACTGTACATAGTGCAATTTTTTTTATAGCTGTCCTTTAAAAGCACACACTTCACAGCTCAGCTGGTAACTTCCTTGCAGTACCACTCAAAAAGAATAAATCTGTGTCATCAAGAAGCTTCAAGTGATTCCATCAATTAAAGCATTACTGGCTTCAGAGCAGCCTTTACATTTGCAGATTGACAGTTGCACATATTGACATTTCTTTCAGGAAAGCAGGCACACGGGCAAGAAGGCTTGTTTAGCTGTCTGCCCCTCCCTCGGTTTCACAGCACAGGAGACTACCTGCCTTAAACTGCAGATGCAGCATTTTAGTTCTCGGAATTAACCATCCGGAACCGTTATCTTTTTGCAACAAATAGGGAACTGTTTTTCTTTCATTCTTAAAGTGCTGGGGTGACATTTGTCCCGTTTCATCCTGAAGAGGCCACCAATCAATAGGCCGAAACGTGTCGACCCACACCCCCTAGAATTTATGCCAAGCAGGATGAAACAATATAGAAACGGAATCTTGTCGTAGACTGATTTTTGATTTATAGCTATATACAATTGATTTGTGCACTATTTGAGTAGGTAGGTCTACTGTCACTTGGCGTCTTTACCTAGAGACGGCAATTCTTTTACGCCTTTTAATAATAGTGTATTGTCCATCATTGCGGTCCTAATGCTCAACTGCATTTAAATACTTTTCTGTGGCACTAATTGCTTTTGATGTATTGTAGCAATTAAACCTGAAAGTCTTTATGTAAAGCATACAAATAATATGGAATAAGTAAACATGGCTATGTGAACGTGAGTTTATTGTTACTGTCTTTTCTGCGTGTTGCGTAATAATGCCTCTTATAATGAGTGTATATTGTTATTGAATACATAGGATTCATTCTTAAAGGGTGATTCTAGCCCAGTGAGGCTACAAATAATAAGTTTGCCTCTCTGTGAAATGTAAGCTATTTATCCTGCTAGAGCTTTTTCTTTGTTCTCTTGAGAACTCTCCAAGTGGCGGTTTGTAATGTGGATGAGCAGTGGGCCAGGCCACACGTGCACACACACGCTCACCGATCCACATGCGCACTCACACCCATCCATTCACAAGCACAGTTACATACTTTCACCAGTGAATTCAATTCAATTTAATCTTTATTCGGGTACAAAAGTACAAATATGCACAGACAAAAACACATGATAAATGATCAGTAAAACATAAATATTTAAAACAATTCATGATAACTCACAGTTAACTTCCAAGCCATAGCAACCTTGCATGAGAAAATACAGCATAATTATGGATTCAAATTTATTTAGTGTTCATCGTAAGTAACATTATATAGTAAGATACGCTGTAATTTAGCTATCCATTTTGATGTTCAAATACACTGCCATGCTCAACTTTCTAGACTCTGTGGCCAATCTTTCGTCATGGAAACATTTATACAGGGCTAGCTGTAACTGCTTTCTGGTGATAGCGTGATTACCCTCGGGGTTCTCATAAACATGCGGATGAGCAATCTTACGCAGACAAGTTTCCACCACTGCTAGCCATGGGATGTCCATACATTTGTCGCAGCTGAAGCAGTCCATGATAATATCTCTAAAGAGAGTCGCCGCCTTGTTTTTCCACACAGCTAACCATAACAAAGGTGGGCGAGCTCTAATTTAATTTTCTATAAAAGGTCGATTCAATTTACTATGACAAATAAAATGGGGAGAAGAAATAGGAGCTGCCAAAATCTTTCAGCAAAACCTGTTTTCTTCAACCTGAATGGTGTTACAATTAGAGATGCCCAAGACCTCAGCCCCATATGTTGCCGTCGGGATGCATTGCATTTTAAACATTTGCAGAATGGGCATGAGAGCTCCCCACCTCCTAGGTTGCGGTAGACTAAACACCAAGCCGATAGCCTTGGATAGTTTCTTACTATAGTGGGCAATGTGCGCCGACCAGGATCCATTAGCAGCAAAAACTAAACCCAGATATGAAAAAGTGGTAGTGCATTTTAAGCTATAATTATCAGTGATAAGTGAGGACAGATTGTACTTCCTAGGACAACAGGCCATAATATAGGATTTTGTTTGTAGATCTAACGAGGCCATAAAATCCACAAATCCTTGTACTAAAAGACGCAAAGCTCTTGGTGTACGAGCCATCAACAAAGTGTCATCCGCATACAGCAGGGATGTTAAGATAAAGCCTTTCATTTTTGGAACATCTGGAGCGATAGGTATTAAAAAAGGGTGAAGATTACTAATATATAAAATAAATAAAGGTGGAGCTAAAACACACTCTTGTCTCACTCCCTGAAAAATGCCTGTATCTTCACAGACGTCCCCCTGTGTGTTTATTGAGATTCTAGCCTTCATATCCCTAGACAAATAAGCTAAAACGTGCACCAGTGTGTCATCCATCCCACTTGCTAAAAGGTTTGACCACAGCTTTGAACGGTTAACGTAGTCAAAGGCTTAGGTCAAATCCATAAATGCCAAATACAGCTGTTGGGCTACAGTTCATTTCCCAATAATCAGATTACAGTTTAAGCACTGTTCAACTTTGCCTACACTATTCCTAAAACCGCATTGACAAGGAGAGCAAAATAGACTTCTCCTCTGCCCACACCTTGATCCTATCATATAGGACCCTTCCCATGGTCTTTAATGTGGTGTCTATTAAGGGGATGGGCCTATAGCAACCTGGTTGCGAACGGTCGCCCTTTTTAAAGATGGGGACTATAACAGAAGTTGACCGTGTGCTTGGTAAAGGAGAATAGGCCAAACTCTTAAAAACATTCAGTAGTAGCAGTGCCCAGAATTCATGGTTATGTTTAATAAGGTCTATTAGTACCCCATCCAGGCCGGGGGATTGTCCCGGTGCTCTGGCTTATAGCGTCTTCAACCTCACCCAAGGTCAACAGTACTCCCTCATGGGCACGATCCAGGTGGATACTCCCTCATGGGCAAGAGCCAGGGGCGTACTCCCTCATGGGCACATACATGCGCACACCTATTCACAGCATGCACTTGCAAATACACAAACATTCATACATGCTCGCAAGCATCCAAACATTAAAAAAAGGTGATGGCAGGTCCTCCGGGAGAAGAAACATAAGGGACGGGAAGAAGCTGGATTATCAGTGAGGGAACACAAGAAGATCCCACCAACTCATTGTCTGACCTTAATGGGTCAGCCAATGAGAGGAGGACCGTCCCTAAGTTATCACAGAATGGGACGGGAGTCAGTGGGAGTTGCTGACCCTACCCATCTCTGTGAAGAGGTGTCACTGGTTGATCATCAGCCCTGGGCACTTCAGGTGCTAAAGCTGAAGTGCTTAGGTTCCAGTTCATCAGTGACTCAGCCCCTCGCCATGAGGAGGAGGACCTCACGGGGCTTTGCAGGGCTGAGGAGGTCACACCCTTAGGGCTGTGAAATATTCAGTCCAGCAAAGTTTGGCTCAGGCTCCCAGATGCTGGCACATTTAGCACATGTACAGCACCTGGCAGTCTGACCTGAACATGAGTATCTGTACAGGAGCTCTTCATGCTATGCAAAAGGGTCGGGAGGTCCGGGCCCCTTTACGGTCATTAAAGGACAGGCTGCTCCTGCCAGCTCCTGCACACACACATAGTGCTGGTTCATGCACAGGTAATCCTGAATAATTTTGTTAATGTACTCGCGGATGCATTGTGCACTGTCTTGCTGCACAATGAGTGTGCTAATGCTTGTGCACAAGAGCCCGTTCCTGTAGATAAAAAAGGTCTCTTGTCACAAATAGGCTGGTGAGAAATTCACTGCCTAGTTTTGATGCGTATCAATACAAGTACTTCAGGTCAAAATGAGGGATAAAGCAATAATATTACGTTTTATCCCATTCCGAGCTCCAAAATTAAGAATGTTACAATGTTTTCCCATGCACGTTTTGCCAGACTTTTACCAAACATAGTTGACTAGCTAAGACCATTAGCCCCATAAATCCATGCCGTGAGATGCAGGAAGTATCATTATTAAACAGCCACAGCTGCTGTGTTTCATTCAGGTATGTATATGTATGAGACTTTTCAAGGCACAAGTTCAGTAGCAGAGCTGTATTAGAGCGTCGTGGATAAATGGACAGCCATTATTGTCATATCGTTCACCATAACAGCACACATATAGGGACTTATTTACAAGCCCATTGTGCTGCCGGTGCGTCACTTTTAATATGGGAAAAAGTGACCTACCGGCGGCGCAAGGGGATTGTAAATAAGCACCATCATTTGATTGGTTGGTCCAATCTGAGCGAAACACAGGTCAGTTGTGGCTATTTTTATGGGAGCCAACTAATAAATAAACAAGGAATTTGTAATAAAACCAACTCTTGAGTACTCACTTTTTGTCTACAAAAAAGGTTACAGTACCATGATACTTCGTACGCCTCACTGATTAATGTAAGTTGCATGTGTTCAATCTCTTACTCCTCTTCTCGCCATCACTTACCTTGGCACAGGAACCTAAGGCAAGATGAAAGCACCACTCTGGTCTGGGCATCATAAGCCACCCTGCAAATCAACATTTTTTCAACCAAGTATCCCCAGCTTTGTTACCTTCTACCAGTACGCTAATATGCTTGGCGCCTCAGCAGGGTTCTGAAGCGCTATATAACTACAATTATAATACAATATTAGTACAGCTACTTCTGGGGAAACAGCTACCTTCTTCACAAGGTACCTAACGCAGGGCAAACTCTTTGGTCAGGCCGCCTTGTAATTCTTCAGGGAAGAGGAGACAGGATTGACAACGCCGTTTACCCTTTAAATAGTTTCTGTATCAAGTGGAGTACCCAGCACCGTAGTTCCAATATATGTCCTTCTTGTAATTTAGCAGTGGAAACCCCACATCACTTTGCCTTCTTTTGTCCAGCTTATATCAACCCACGCCGATCATGGATTAGGCCAGTGTGTAAACTTGTTGGCTTTTGTCATTATGAGTATGCACTACGCACCTTGTGCTCGGATACGAGTGAAGTAATTGTTGCTGCGATGACGGAATATCCTCTTCCCATTTTATTATACATTTTTAGTGACTGTGTCATCGTTCTGCTTATGTGCTGTTGGTATTTATTGTTTTAACTCATTGTTTCATCTTTTTATCTGCCGTGTTGTGTTTTATAAATCTGTGTATCCGAAATAAACATTTTGATCGATTAACAAAGCACGCCACCACCATGCTGGATTATTTGAGAATTGTAGCGATGCACTGAAATTCAGAGATAGTCTATGTTGACTTCAAATGATCAATTACAGGTTGAAGGAGAAATTATCTTGATGTAAAATTATTCAACTGGTCCACTCCCTGCCCTATAAAACCACGTGCAGACAAGAAGAGGTGGAGAGAATGTAAATCTGAGAAAGGAGAAGAGAAGGAAAGAGATGCAATGACAATTAGAGACCAGGGAAAACAATGGAGCCAAGTAAAAGACACACTGGCTCATTTGCTGCCAGCTAGGTTCTTTGCCCATGCAGACTCCCACCAATTCATCTGGAGACACAGGTTGATATTCGTGAATTGCGTTGACATATATGAAGATTTACATTTTACTGAGATGGATCCTTCAGCAGTGATCTGCAGATTTATTACATTATAATTGACAAAGAATGACTTTACATTCACTTTTAGCTAACTTCCAGCTTTGGCTCCAAGGCCTGAGTAGGACATATTGATCTAATGCTTCCATAAATGCACTGATAGAGGAATAAACCTCAAAGATATCAACAGAGCTGAGAGTGAGTGGTGAATGAAGAATACACATTTTAGAATGCAGCATATGGTCTACTACCTAGGGGATCCAGATGCCAGCTAGCCATGGATACCATCAGATATGATTTCTGATCAGGCTTACACACATATGGAAGACACTGCTATAAGGGGCGTGTATTTTATCAGAGCGAGGATATGTTGGGGCTTATGCGGCACCACGGCCAACATAAGCACACACATGGCTGCATATGGATTTTAGTGCTTGTGAACTGACACAGGCAGAGTGCGTTGGAATATGAACTCTATTGCATAGACATAAATCTTTTTCTTTCCCACAAAGTAGCCCCAGGGCCATGTAAGTACACACTGACGTCTCCTCTTATGAATGTCCTGGCCACTGGTCATTCTTTGGTGCAACAGGCAAGATCCCAAATGATATTCTTTTGAGCTTCTTGTGAACCTTAGAAAAACTATTTATACTCCATGCTTGTCAATTCTTTGGTACAACCACATTTTCCTTTACTTTACTTATCCTCATTGGTGATGAAACGTACTGGGATTTGTCCCTTAGATCTCGGTTTAAGCACTTGAACCGAATTACCTTCCTGATAGGTGTGTTTTTTAACACTACAAAGCACATCGTAACTTTCCTTGTTTGCCAGTTTGGTGACAGTCAATTTTGTTTTTCGCCTCAACCCTCTTCACCCACATGGGTCTGCCGCTATTGAACAAATATATGCCATTTTTGTACCTGGTAATCTACCCTTCACTGATACATCTTGATAGATGCCATGTTGTTGGAGGTGGCTGGTATGTCTATGTTATGAAACATTCTCCACTTGTTCACCCTTTACATTTGCTATCTGGACACACTCCTTTATGGTCCAGGTCATAGGTTTACTGTTTCAATTAAACCATTCGCACTCAAACAATAGAGTGCAGGTCTAAAATAGAAAATGGTCTTCATGACTTCTGAAGTAAATTGTACTCCATTATCTGTGACAATGGTTTCAGGAATACCTTCAAAGCAAAAAGTGTCTCTCAGGATCTTAACCAGGGAATCTGTGCTGATATACTGCACAGTATTGTGACAATCCAGCATGAGTGCTTGTTTATTGGGACAAAAATGAACCTGCCTTGGAAATAGGGTTTGTGAATGAGATCCATGATATCTAAGGCTATTTCATTCCAGGTCTGTTGGGAACGTCGTAGAGTGGAGTGTCGTAGAGCGATGTGGTGCAGAGTGGAGTGGCATAGAGTGGAATAGAGTGGCATAGAGTGGACAGGGTAGAGTGGGCTAAGTAGATTTGGGTAAACAGAGTGGCGCAAAATGGAACAGACTGGTGTAGAATGTTGTGAAGTGTCATAGAGTGGCGTGGAGTGATGTACAGTGGCATAGAATAGAGTGGCATAGAATGAAGTGGCGTAGAGTGTCGTAGAGTGTTGTAGAGTGCTGTGGAGTGTCACAGAGTGGCATAGAATGAGGCATTGGGGGTTCCTGGCCGCCTTCATCTTGTCACTAGTACCTCAACAGACACAATTCTTCATCTCAAGTTCGGTCAAGGTACACGTCCGGGACAGCAATATTGGGATCTGAACTTGTTTTTTGTGAGAATATGACCTAAATGTCCCTCATGGGCAAGATCTACAATTCTGTATTCTAGATATTTGGTAGGTGCATGCTTACCACCCCTTAATATTTTGTTACCAATCACACACAATTCATTCCTGACTTCCCAAAGCCCTTTCAGTTCTGCACTCAATTCATCAAACTTACTGAGCCAACCTTACGGAATTCTCTCTTTAACAAGTCTCTGTACTCCGTCTTCTTACACGTGCAAGTTTCACTTTACTTCTTATAGTTCACTTAAATCAACCAGCAGCACCAGATCATCACATTGATCCATCACTTCTTCAGATTTTTCTAGAGGCATTCCTGGATGAGCAATCCGCCGCAATGTGACAGTTCACCGATGACTTCATCCAACGGATATGACAGTTTGCTATTAGCTATTCATACTCGAAGGTATTGCCGAAGTTACACATAGACCCGATTTTCCATAACGTCTTTAGTACTAATTGGCGTAACTTTTTGCAGTGAGCAGAACAAGCAGAATATGAAGCATATCTGTGAAATCACTCACGTTGAGTAGATATTATGCTCTTTACTTACACTGAGGAGCGTAACAACTATAATGGTTTTGTAGACATCAATGAGATCAGTAATGTATTAAACATTGAATGCCATTTAAAAACAGTGTTTGATAATTATTTACTTTAATGAGATATGCCTGTTAAATTTCTTTTCTGCCACAACATTTTAAGTGTATGGCTCGACATTTATACATTATCCAATGACAAGGTATGCATAACCAGGCCCTTTGGACAGCCCTCCATAGTATGTAAAAGTACCTTATAAATATTTCTGAAATGAGCAGAATGACGTATACTGGTTTTAACAATGCCTACAATCAAGTTGCAACTTGAACCACCTATAGTTTATACATTCTACAACAGCGAGACAGTGGACGGGAAAAGAGGCCCTCTTGGCCAATCAGATTGCTCAATTATTTAAAGTTGCATGCTCGAGGGACTCTCGCAAGAGTCCCGCGAACCGAACCTTCCACACATACATACATTTTGAACCTCAATTTCTCAATAACTACTGAATGGATGTACACCAAATCAAAAATAGTACCCTTTCTGGTTAAAGATCTAGCTTTCTGCCAAATTTGGTATAATTCTGCTCAGCCGTTTGGGCTATAGCACAGTACAACAATGCTTATGAAAACTGAATTGGGAAATTGCATTTTTGGGTCCCCTTTTTTCTTCCCACATTAGGCTTATCACCCAGAAAGGAACAAGCTGAGGTGGATGAACTTTATTTTTGCAAAGTATTGTGAAGATTTGTCAAACAGCGCCTTAGTTATTAGCAAATCAAACAAGCATTGGCATAGCCAATAGGTCTCGCCTTTGGGACCTTATAAGGATTCAGCTAGAGCTATTGGCAATGTTTTAAGGTATCTTGTGCACACAAAAAACAGTATTTGAAGGTTAATTATTTGCATAGTGCACATCATATACTTTTTGTTAATGCAGCATATCCGTTATTTTATTAAACAGATGCGAAACGCAGATTGTGCTTAAAGGGAGCTTGTAAAACACCCGCGGTAAGATGGTAGAAAACATACTGCATATGTATAATTACAAAAAACGTGACACAATAATAAATAAGCATACCTACGACATTACAAAACATTACACACTGATTAATGTACAAACTGAATTGAGAAAGTAAACAAAGGTCCTTTTATTCTGGTAAGGAAGACTGTATAAGTGTTGAGACACAGCCTCTGACGGGGTCACAGCAGCAGGCAGGACAACAGCAGCTGCACTTTTGGGTTATAGCGGGTGAAAGTGTGTAAAACACTGAGTATATTGACACGCAAGGGTTTGTTTCTGAAGTTACCACGTGTAGGATTCACTCATTACTTTTTTTAGTCACAGCAACACACGCACTTGCGTACATGCAGACACACCACCCAGGAGCATCTGAGATCTCTGAGAAAATATGTAAGGACATGCATACTCTGTTCACACATTTCTGAGGATGTTATGGTCAGGCATGTCTGAGGACATCTTAAGATCGGGAATGTGAAAGAACATGTATATGTTAAGGTCCTGCATACATCTGAGAGGGTTCAGAACAAAAGGTAACCCGTCTTCATGATCTTGGGCAATCTACTGGGCATGTGATCTTTCTCATCATCACCTCAACTCTCTCCATAGTGGCTAAATATAAACGACATCTCGTTAAATACATAAGAAATAAGCAAGTTCATGTCATGTTTATGTGGTGCATGAAAGTGATGTCACACTGAGTGGGGCCTTTAGGCTGTGGAATAGCTGCTCTCATGGAACCAACATGCGTGCACATTTAATACTGGGCGTTTTCAGGGTGCGTCCAAGAGGGTCACTCAAGGGCATAGTTCTTGAACCTCAAAAATGTAGGATCTCGAATTCATACACAAATTGACACATTCCACTTGCACTGAATGCGTGACAAATTCGGGATTGTGAGCGCATCCTGAGATGTATGAGTTATGCTTGAAATAAGATTACAGCTGTCCCATTTTCACACAATGATAGGCACTGACTTTAGTCTGCTTCTAACAACTCTTCACTTTGATGAATTACGATCTTAAGCACAGTGATACAGTGCGAGTTGCCCAGGATCACACAATTGAGACTACCTCTCCAGCAAACCACTGACCGACACAACGTAGATCTTGTTGCAGTGATAAACAGAGAGCTTTACAGACATTTTCTTGTATATCTGGCACAGCGCAGTGCTGTGAATTAGATTACACAAAGCGGAGGGATGTACGTGTGATTGGGACAGTAAAAAATACAAGTGCTTTTAAATTACATATTTACATGAAACACAAAATGAGTACCACTGCGGTGGGTAACAATAAACGTCTGTTATTCAGCGCCAAGAAGCCCCAGAGGTGAACGTGCACTTAAACATGCATATTATGTTCACGTTTACATGCACAAGCAAATTAGGCGATCTGCCAAAAATTAAAAGATTGTTGTTGAACCACGACAGGCAGGAGTAAAACCCGCATCTCCCGGTCCCGCCACTTTCCTACCCCTCAAGCAAGCCTCTTACTGTAGCAGTAGCGCCCCTCGAAGACACCTAGCGAGCAATGCACACAGAATGAGACAGCCACATATCGGAAATGTAAGATTATAAAGGGACCTCAGAGCTGAATGGAAGATTTTACATGGCGTGCAAGCCTTCTATTTCACTAGACAGCAGTGTAAGCGCCTCTCTGTAATCTACAAACACCCCCGCCTCCAACAATCCTCTTTACAATCAAAGAAACCTAACAGGCTCTGTGAAGTCTGAGAGTGACTCAGGCAAGCATCACAGCATCACGGGCCGCGAGAGACAGAACGCAGGAGAGAGATCTGCACTTCCTGTAGGCTGGCCCCTCGGCGGCGCGCACTGCAGCCCCTGCTATCCGAGCCCCCACCAGAGCCCTCAACCCCCGGGGAGGGGATCCCGAACCGGGCACGGCCGGAGATCCAGCGCACGCCCCCGCGGAGAGTCACGCAGAGATCACTGGAGCCGGCACGCGACGCGCGTGACACCCAGGGACCACGGCAGCGGCATTCCGAGCCCCGGCGTCTCCGGGCGACCTGCTGCAACTCGACTGGGAAGGGGCCCGGGTGTGAGGTGACTCACCAGGCAGGCATTAGTAATGGGCTGCCTGGCCTCCTCGCCGCCCCCCGGCCCCCAGCAGCCAGGAGAGCTGCCAGTTAACCCCCAAGGCACAGGCCCGGAATCCGGCTGCGCGCCTCTCTTTTCACTTTCTTTGGAAAACACGGCTGTGCGCTGGAGTGAGGCCGCTTCATGTCAGGGGGGCTCCCAGCCGAGATCACCCGTCGCCCGCAGTTGGAAGGGTGTGCGTGGCCAGGATTCTGGGGTCGATTTCAGTAAACACACGATGCTCGTTCTGTTTATTCATTCGATTTATTCATTCAGTCGAACACCTTCCGATGGAAGTTCAAGTTGAGCCAGCCGTGCAATGTCAATGCGCCCACACTGCAGCGTTTTAAAGATTGAGCGCTATAAAACGAACGCTACGCTGTAGATGACAACTTGTAAAACAAGAGAGGAGCGGGGCGAGCGAGCGCGGCAGCCTGCAGAGCTGACCAGACGCTCGTGCGTCATGGCCTTTGCCTGCGATCACGCGCAGGGCAGACATCTGTTTCCAATTACGATAATTGGAAACAGATGTCGGCCCTGCGCGCGTAACCGCCCGAAAAAGGCCACGATGCACGAGCGTGTGGTCAGCTTCTGAAACCCCTTACTTAAAGTCTTCGCCTAGCATCGCTTGCGCGCTACTCGAGGCTCGACCTAAAAACGGCCATCCTATGAAAACTGGGTCCTGACTATAACTACACAGTAGTGATCGCCACTGTGGAATATATTCCTGTATAAATAATATAAAATATAAAAATAATCCATACTTGTAAAACGCAAACATATCCCCCCTTAAGGTTTCAAGGTGCTGGGGGGCGTCAGAGAGATTAAGTGAGCTATTGCCCACAGTCACATGATGCTGAGCTGAGCTGCTGCCAGCACCGGGGATCGAACCATGATCTCCGCTCGTCTGAGTCAGCCACTCTGGCTGCTGCGGCACACCTTTCCTCTAGGAACTTTAGACACAGCTACAGCAAAAAGCATTACCAAAGCCAATAGGTCTTGCCTATGCAACAGCTATTGGCTTTGCCAATGTGTTTTATCCATATTGTACACAAGTGTGGCTGCTGTTCAGCATGGCTAAAAGTTAGTGGCATAGAGGAAAGTAGCATGGAGTGGAATGTTGTAGAGTGGAGCGGCACAGAGTGGAGAAGAGTGTCATAGATTGGAGTGTCTAAGAGTGGAATGGCGTAGAGTGTAGTGGAGTGGCATAGAGTGGAGTAGAGGGTTGGGGAATGCGGCGAGTGAAGAGGAGTGTTGTGGAGTAGAGTGGAGTGTTGTGGAGTAGAGTGGAGTGTTGTGAAATAGAGTGGAATGCCGTGGAGTGTCATGAAGTAGAGTGGTGTAAAAGGGTGTAGAGTAGAGTGGAGTGGCGTAGCGTGGAGGGGCATAGAGTGGAGTAGTGTCATTAAATGGAGTGGCATTGAGTGATGTGGACTAGGGTAGCATAGAGTAGGGTAGAGTGGAGTGTTGTGGAGCGGAGTAGTGGAACAGAGTTGAATATTGTGTCATAGATTGGACTGGCGTAGAGTGGAGTAAAGTGTCATGAATTGGCGTAGAGGGAGTTGCGTCAAGTGGAGTAGAGTGTTGCAGAGTGGAGTGGGATAAAGTGGAGCAAAATGTCGTAGAGTGGAGGGGAGTAGAGTGAAGTAGAATTAAATAGAGTCTAGAGGCATAGAATGGAGTAGAGTGTCATGGACTGGCATAGAGTTGAGTAGAGTGTTGTAGAGTAGAGTGGAGTATTGTTGCTTACAGTGGCGTAGAGCAGACTGTTCTACAGTAGAGTAGAGGGGCGTAGAGTATCGCAGAGCGGAGTAAGGTGGAGTATCGTAGAGTTGAGTAGAGTGTAGTATCGTAGAGTTGAGTTGAGTGTCATAGAGTGGAGTGTTGCAGAGTGGAGTGTCGTAGAGTGGAGTAGAGTGGTGTGGAGTGAAGTGGGGTAAGTAGATTTGGGTAAACAGAGTGGAGTAGAGGGGTGTATGGTGGAGTAGAGTGGTGTAGAGTGTCGTGGAGTATCAGACTGGCATGGAGTGGCATAGAGTGACGTACAGTGGTGTAGAATAGAGTGGCATAAAATGGGGAAGAGCAGTGTCATGGAGTCTTGTAGAGTGCTGTTGATTGTCGCAGAGTGGTGTAGAGTGGAGGGGCACAGAGTGAAAGGGTGTAGAGTGTAATGGAGTAGGGAGGCGTAGAGTGGACTAGAGTGGGTTAGAGTGGAGTGTCGCAGAGTGGAGGGGCATAGAGCAGAGGGGCATAGAGTGGAGGGGTGTAGTGGGGAAGGGCTTACAGTGGAGGGGCGTGGAGTGTAGTAAACTGTCCTAGAGTAAGTCCGTTTTTATATAGCGCAGCTACTCACCCTTACGGGTCTCAAGGCGCTGGGGGCCGGAGTGGAAATTAAGTGAGCTATTGCCCAGAGTCACATGGTGCTGAGCTGAGCTGCCGCCGGAGATCGAACCATGAACCCTGTGCTCCGAAGTCAGCTGCCCTGGCCGCTGCACCACACCTCTCCACCAGAGTGGCTTTTCATAGAGTGGAGTGGTGTAAAGTGGAGTACAGTGGCCTAAATTTAAGTGGCATAAAGTGTCACAGAGTGGAGTAGAGTGTCATAGTGGAGTGGTGTGGAGTGGAGTGGAGGGAAGTAGAGTGTCATAGAGTGGAGTGGAGGGGTGTAGAGTGGAGAGGCGTAGCGTGTAGGGGTGTACAGTGGAGGGGCGTAGAGTGGCATAGCGTAGAGTGTAGTAAAGTGTGTTAGAGTGGAGTAAAGTGTTGTAGAGTGGAGAAAAGTAAAGTGAGGTAGAGTAAAGTTCAGTAAAGTGTCATAGAGTAGGGTGGCATAGTGTGGATTTTTGTAGAGTGAAGTAAAGTGTGTGGAGTGTAGTAGAGTAGAGTGGCATAGTGTTGTAGGTAGGCCTAGAGTGTTGTAGAGTGGAGTGTCGTAGAGTGGCATAGACTGGGGTGTCATAGAGTGGAGTGTTGTAGAGAGGAGCCATTTAATGTTCTCGGGGACCACCTGCTCTGGCCCCAATCTATTTTTCATTTGTGGAAAGGGGCGTGGGACCCCTGCACCTGAGCTATATAATGGCATGGTGTTGGCGGAACTCGTGGAGTTTTACTCTGTGGAATTCTGCAGAGTTGCATAAAAACTCCACTGAGTTCCGCCCATCCCTAAAACCACCGGCAATTGATCTGAAATGTAATGTGGTGGGCGATCGGATTCACTGTTGCCACCAACTAGCAGCTCTCATTTATGTACTGGAGGGCTAGGAACTCAGCACATCTCTAATCAATGCAGCCTGAGAACTGGATTGGGACAGCGGGGACATGGGTTTCTATAGCAGTTAGTGTATGCAGGACCCCCTAGTGCCTTCTTCCCTGCAGTCATAAACATTAACAGCGAACGCTGGGTCTGGCAGAGGAACTTAAGCAAAGTCTCTGTTTATGGATGGCAGAGATTGGTCGCCGTGCATTCCAGCTTATACCAACGCAGCTGCTCTGCTCACTCAAGCTCTGTGCCAGGCTTAATGGGTGGGGGCGGCTAGAAGTCACTGCTGCAGTCCAATCTGGCCATGATACTCCGGCAGGATCATGGATCTTTCTGGTCGTGCAACACACTGTCATCATCTTCCCAACCCATAAGACTTTGCACTTGACATCACAGTTGCCTTCATTTTTTGCACTTACACCACCGCTGTTCCATTTGATTAAATGCAGACATGGGCTTTCTCAATGACACAAAAAAAATGTCTCTTTACTAAGCATAAAACACAGATACCAGAGTCACAGTCACAGGCAATGAAGTGTTAGACTTATGAGCCATGACTTGCACCCAGACCCATGACTCAACACGTTTTAGAGAGGCCGCAGAACAGGTGTCTGACTGTTCTACTGGTAGGAGCTACGAGGATGCTGTCTAGCAAAGTGAGTTGCACAACAGTCGGCACATCTGAGAACAGCCACTGTGGCCATAGACATTGAAAGATGAGTATGACGCTTACTCACATTTGAGTAGCATCATACTCCTCCTTCTTCAATGTCTATGGCCACAGTGGCTGTTCTCACAATAACCATAATTGTCTACGTTATGGAATGACATTTGATTTGACGACATACGCAGGTACTCGCTAACTCACACACAACTGCATGTGGGAAACTACAGTACCCGTGACTGAGTTTACTTATAAATTCCAAAGTCCTCTCTGCTTTCTTGCCATTATTTACCTACCAAAGAAACAAGAAAAACACCAAACAGAATTATAGTGTGGGTGGTTACAATGTATGAAATCACCAGCAGGTACTACGATTGTCATGATCCTCTAGGTTATCAAATAATATTTGACAACATATGCAGGACAGGTGCACATTTGCCCGCAATGGTGTGTGGGGAACTACAGTACCCATGATCCTCTAGGCCACTAATAACTTCTGATGCCATACATAGGGATGCACTAGCCTATTATGGCTTTCAGGGCATCACATAATGTTAAACAATGCCACTGCCAAATGGCACTGTAGCTGGACACTATCCCCCTAGAAATATATTTTTATATGTCAAGGGAGCAACTTTGAAAAGATTTATGTCCCTATTTGCGTTGTTATTACCAGGGTGGACCGTGGGTGCCGGTAAGCTCCGCTACGCAGCGGTGGATGGAGATTTTGCCGAACACTGCGCTCCAAGCGGAGTACATAGTGACAAAACTCCACGAACTCCGCCGGTGGAGCGGAGTTTACCGCCCCCCTTAATAATGACCCCGGGGACCTATCCCCAGGGCCAGATGTCTTATTTGGTATTGGGCTGTGGAGCCATAGACTAGCCCCGTGGTTTCCATTACCTAGGGCCCCAGTCCAGACAGTGTGGTATCTGCTTTGTTTACCCACTTTTTATGATATCTAAGGAAATGTACCAGACACACTACATAAATGCCATAAATGCAAAATTTTGCAGTCTGTTTTTTGTGTGTCATCTCATCTGTCAAGCAGTAATGGGGGCGTCCGGGTTTTGTTCAACAGGAATATTTTAGAGCAATCTTGTGCATCTTCATTACTTTTTCCACTAAGATTCTCACTTTGTCCAATTATAGAGGTATGTGGAGCTCCAGGCTTCACTATCATGTTGAGGTATTTGTTTGACAATAACAAGATTGCATGGTGATCTTCAGGAGGCATTCCCTGGCTGGAGTGAAGTTTCCAGATGCCTTGAATGTTATTCCCACTGATGTTCTTTGTTATGTTTACTAATAGTTATGGCTAAGTTGCTAATGTACATGGTCCATAATGGTCAATAATGTTGGGATAAAACTGTACCTTTTTTGAACACCTTGCTCTTATTGAAGCTGTTCAACTTTGATCTGCTTTTATTTGTGCTGGGTTTTGGTTGTGAGAATATGTCTTTGATGAGAAACAGAGAGGGTGTGCAGTTCCTAAGGGTGGGATGGGAAGTTAGGTCTTTTCTACAATGTGCCCTCACCCACCCCGAAGGATGTCATGCTTCATTTGGGCCTGCTCCTCGTCGGGCCGGCGCTGCAATGCCCGACGGGCACCAGCGAAGGGGCTCTTTGGCGGAGATCTTTTTGTAGATGAAGCCGTAGGGTGAGTGCGGGTGCGTGGACTGGATAGTGCGGCAAGTGAGTGGTTTAAAATAGGTCTAGAGCTGTCCAAACTAATTGTGTTTATTGCCAGGGGGCACTAGCCTAATTAAAAGTAAGAAGCCCTAGCTGGATGTAATGATCCTAAAGGGCTAGTGTGGTGCATAGGGTCGACATGTTTCATGCCAAGTTAGCCCCTAACGGGTCTGGTGGCACTTCATCAGGACCAAAAGCGTGATAAAACGGTGCTTAAGCACTACTGCAAGCCTGGTTCAGCGATTCGTGACTGATGACCAGAAGCAGTTGGACGCCCCGGGTTGGATAATCCAGAGGTGAAAGTCCGTCCTACCCTTGCTCCGGGTAGGACGGACGCTAGTTGCACTGCCTCCCTGCCATCAGAGCAACGACGTGCTCTGCCATCCCCGTCAGTACTAGACCTAATCATTACGGGTCTTTCACCTCGGGATTATCCAACCCGGGGGCGTCCAACTGCTTCTGGTCATCAGTCACGAATCGCTGAACCAGGCTTGCGGTCGTGGCAAGTTAGTTTCATGTCGACCCTATGCACCACACTAGACCTATAGGATCATTACATCCAGCTAGGGCCTCTTAGTTTTAATTAGGCTAGTGCCCCCTGGCAATAAACACAATTAGTTTGGACAGCTCTAGACCTATTTTAAACCACTCACTTGCTGCACTACCCAGCCCACACACCCGCACTCACCCTACGGCTTCATCTACAAAAAGATCTTTGCCAAAGGGCCCCTTCACGGGTGCCCGTCGGGCATTGCAGCGCCAGCCCGACGAGCAGCAGGCCCAAATGATGAAGCATGACATCCTTCGGGGTGTGTGAGGGCACATTGTAGAAAAGACCTCTCTTCCCATCCCTCCCTTAGGAACTGCACACCCTCTCTGTTTCTCATTATTGCCTTGGAGCATGGGTGCAGGACGTGCTTAAAAATAGCTCCTGGTTCCTCTTGTTTAAGAATATGTCTTTGATCACATCTTATAGCCTCCCTCAATAGCAATTTTAGGGAGTTTTAGAATTATCTGTATGTGCCAAATTTAGTTAAAAGCCTTATGAAAATCTTCAAAGCAATGTTTTTCCTTTATGTTTATTATTAGCTGGTGTACATGTGTATGTGGTGAATTCTTTTGTGATTGGTGAGGAACCCTATTAGGCTTCATTGAGACCTCGTTGGATTCTGCTGTTTAGGAAGACACAAGACATTATTCCCAAGTTATTGCTTTCAGAAATACCTCCATAGTCATTACCATAGTTTGTAATGCAAGGCAGACTCAATTTTAAGGTCTGATTGTTATCAATTCTTTAAAATATACACAGAGAAGGCTTTGTTTGGCTCCACTGAGGGGACAATTAATCTCTCACCTCATGGTAATGGCTGTTTGATGTATCATTCCACCTCCTGTGGCATGCTTACATTGCTAAGCACAGAGGACTATTTCACACCTGAAAAATTCAGCGACTCAACACACAGTCTGCTTTTTACCTTATTAATGTATTGTATACAAAAGCAGACCTTTTCGCAAGTTTATTTACTATATAATTTTTGTTTAATCTTTTTTGTCAGATTTGACTGCAAGTCATTACCACTACTACCTTTACTATCACCATCACTGACATGACCATTACCGGCACTATCACCACTACAACCACCACTACCATTCCATTCCAAAAAGCTTTATTCGACACTTTGTCATAAAAGCATTTTACATATATATACATGATTGGTCCGGAATACAACTAAAATCTAGTAAAATGTGTGACAAAGGAATAAATATCCTACAATAATTATTACCACTAGAACAGGTTACAATCAAAAAAAGTTGCCTTAAAAAACAAATAATAAGGAATCACAATAAAAAATTGTACAATATCATGATTTCATTAGTTCACTTCCAGTTAATTTTGACAATAAGATAAGTCTTCTACCTGGGCAATATGGATTTCATTATAACAATCAATCTACGGCTATCAAGTTTTAAACAATCAAATTTACTTGTACTATTGTGAGTTTAACCTTATTACCCACGCCCACCCCAGAAATTTTGCAACTCCTATAGAGATATACAATAGGGTGCTAGTGCGTATTATCCTTTCTGCCTCCACGCTCTTCCTCGTACCCAGCATTTTACATATAGGTTTCAACCAGGTCCGACGCGGGGCAGCATAAACTGGACACACAAATAGCATATGGGCAATCGTTTCACTATATAATAAACAAACTGGACACTTATCATCGCCTGAGCTCGACCACCTAGATGTAAAAGATTTAAGAGGCAGCGAGCCCACCCGCAGCTGGAAATACAATTTTCTATCCAACGGTTTGGTTATGGTGTCCCAGTAGGGTTCAAAGATAGGGCTGTCTTTAAAATTCAAAAACAAACCTGTCAATGAGGATGATTCACTGCATCTTTGGGTGTTATGCACCACCACCTCCCAGTACCTTTCTTTTAGTGCTTTTTTTGAAGGAAAACGTGCTGAGAGTGGTTCCAACCAAAGAGAATTCATCCCCATGCTTGTAAGTACATCCCTAACTCCCCGCAGCCAACTTATCTTATGGAAAGTATCAGAGTTAATGACATCTATAAAACCCAATGCATACGGCTTCAGTTCCGGCGTAGTCCACAATCTACGCCAGTATAAAACAGGGCGTAGTTTTGCAATGTCTGATATGGACTTTCTGCCAAGCTCATAGAGCAGAGGGCACTGTGGTGTACTTTGGGGGAGATTGGTGATACTACGCAGGAATCTATTTTCAGAAACTCTAAGTTTGGGCATATTCTCAAACCCCCAAACTTCGTCACCATAAAGGGCCGCACTGACCACTTTCATATCGTAAACCTGGAGCACAGGTCGCATAGGTTTTGTAAGTGACTTTTTGTGCTCCACATTTAACGCACCTGCCAATTGCCGATGTTTAAGTGTGGCAAGATCAATTTGCTGATTCCACATCAGATCGCTCTGAATGTTTACCCCCAAATAAGTGAACATTCTAACTTGGTCCAGCGGTTGATTATTCATTAAAATTTTTCCTTTAAAAACATTATGTGATTTAAAAGTCATAAACTTCGTCTTAGATACGTTAATTTCTAGACCACGAGCGGTACAAAATTCTTCAAAAATAAGCAAAGCTTGCTGGAGTCCGCTCGGAGTTTTCGAAATTATTAAGGTATCGTCGGCGAACATTAAAATGGGTATTTTGGTCCCTGCTAGTGTTGGGGCATCAGTATTCACGGATGATATGTGGTCCACTATGCCGTTGATAAACAACGAAAATAGGGTGGGTGCCATAGCACACCCTTGGCGCACCCCACGCTCTACTGGAAATGTACTAGTGTCCATGCCCTGGGAGCCCCATTGGATTCTAGCTGAATTATCCTCGTGCAGCCTAATTACCATTGATAAGAGTTCGCTTGGCAACCCTAGGTCCTTCAAGGTTGCCCACAATTTAGTGCGTGGTACTAAGTCAAAGGCCGACTTCAGATCCACAAAAGTGGCATAAAGACTGCCTTTGCTCAGAAACACCACTTTCCAGTATATAAGGATAAAGCGAAACACCTGATCAATGGTGCTAGTGAATGCCCGGAATCCGGCTTGCAGAAGGGACAGTATGTTATTGTCATCTAGCCAGTCCTGTATTTTACTTAGTACTAACCTACCTATAATCTTCTGTAATGAGTCGATCAGACTTATGGGTCGATAATTCCCGGGTAATGATTTATCCCCTTTTTTGTATACGGGGACTATTACCGCACCCTTCCAAGAATCCGGGATGCGTGCTCCCTGTGCTATGGCATTTGCCAACATTTTAATATATCTCCCGCACCGTTCCTTATCATGTGTAAACACGTCTGCGCGGATGCCGTCTTTACCTGGTGCTCTTCCACCCGCCACCAATCTAAGGGCCAGTTCGACATCCTTGCTATTAAAAACCTCTTTAGTGTAAAACACATGATTAAATTCTACCCCATATTCCTCCAGTGGGCATCGAGCGTACTGCGGCTTAAAATGATTTACCCAGTCATCCTGGGAGACATGGTTATGTGGTTCCTCAGGTTGGCCACCATGATCCCATTTTAATAAGCTCCAAAATAATTTACTATTATTTTGTATGCTAGCCTCTCTAAGGTCTTGCCAGCGATTTTCATCCCAAGAGCGCTTTGCTTTGTACATTGTGGTCTTGTAATTCGCCCTAGCAGTCCGTACCTGTACAGGCTCCCCGGTTTTAATCGCCCTCCCAAGGCTAGCTCGCGCCTGTCTACACTCGTTATTATACCAACGGCAGGATCTTTGGGGTATCAATTTCTTAGGCTTATGTCTCTTAACAAAATAAGTTCTCATTTGGGCAAAAAATCTTTCGTGTAACTGGGTGACACATTCTAAATTCCCCCCAGTAGATAAAATATTTTCTAACTCTATCAGGGCACTGTCAGTGTCATTAGAAATACTAGTCAGTACATCACCCTGTTTGGCTAAATTTGCCCATTTCAATCGCCTCATATCGTGAGTAGGAACCACATACATTCTACCTCACTGGATTGAGGACGCGTGTGCCACCACATCTCAAAGGTAACACACAGGGGATTATGATCACTTTCCATACGGTCCCTTATTTCCATGTCATCTATCTTATGCCACAGTTTCAAACTCACCAAGATGTAGTCTATTCTACTATTGCTAGACCCATTATTAAATGTACTCAGCCCTAGTCTATCGTGCAGTGTCCTCCCATTTAGTGCTCTTAATCCCCTGTCAAGACAAATGGAGTTAATCTGAATAACTACATCGGTCCACTTCTTGACAGGGGTAAGTTCCAATTGTGGAATGCCCCATTGAGCATCTTCCTCATCGGTAAGGCGCAAATCTCCTATATCAAGTGGCTCAAATGTTGTATTCAAATCTCCCGCTATAATAATATTAGAATTAGCAGAATATTGCTCAAGGAGGTCCTCCAGGGCTGATAAAGTTTCGGACCTACCTCCCCGTGTTCCCCTGGCGTAAATATTGTAGATGTCAATTGACTCTAGCTGACTTAGCTTTAGTCGCAGCACCTGTATATCATTATTATTAGAGGGGAGTTCTTTTATATTGATATTCAGTTCCTGGCGAATCCATATTGTTAGACCACCAGAAGGACGACCCAATCTGCCTTTAACCGCTGGGACATAATAGTTTAAAAATCCCACGCAGTGCAGAGGTGTCAAAAGCCATGTCTCTTGAAAGAGACATATGTCAAAACAGTGGATAAAAGCTAGCCACTCCGATGACAAGAGTTTTGAACTCAACCCTGCAATGTTCCAGGATAACATTTTTCCCCTAATAGGGGTAAGACAAGTAGCCACTACTTCACTAACATTTTCCAAAAGAGTGTGCCCTATCACAACTGGACAATCAGAATAAAATTTACATGTTGCAATAGATTGTGTGCACATTAAAGGACTATTCGCATAATTGGAGATTGCCCCTAGGCTGCCACAAACAGGTACTAAAGTATCAGAGACCATCAAGGGACTACAAACACTCTCAGGCTCCAGTCAATCAATGTATTCAAGCGTTGAGCTACCCATCCTATCTATTCCAGCCCGGGGGAATTGCCCCAACTGGGATCTAGGTGGGACAATAAGTGGAGCCCTCCGCATCTGAATTAAAGACGAGTCCGGGGAGCAAGACCTATATTCCAGAGCACATACATTTTCGGCCAACTCTTCATTCTTTAAGGTTAGTTCAATGCAGTCCCATAGGCTGTTCGGAGAGGTAAGCCTACGCGCCTTAGTGATATCCTCTCTAATCAGGGAACGGCAACCCCTAACATGTCGTATCCAGTGTGTCACTTTATTAGTTAAGGAATCTGCACATTCCCTACCACTACTAGGAACTACCTTTGGGACATTCACCATGTATATTGTATGGGCACTATGTGTTCTAGTAGGGTATTGCTCGCCCCTCCAGTCCAAACCCTTTTTTTGAATATGACTCGATATGGTAATGTTGTCACTCTGTGTATTGTGTGAGAAATTAAATGCTTTATTCCTATTAGGAGGGGTATTACAATTAGCTCCTCTAATATGGCCTCTATTTATGTTGGTATGCCGCGATGGTATCACTTTATGTTTTGCCACCTCACTATTACAGGAGGCATCCTTAGTCAGACCGGTATTATTTTGTGAGGCAGGCATCGTCACGTATGCAAACGGTTGGTTTGATAAAAAAGGAACCGCTGCGTCACGAGTTACACTATCAGGGGCATTAACCTCTCCTCGTGACGGAAACCCAACCATAGTTCTCAAACCCTCCAGCAACACCCTTATAGACTTAATTTCATCCCGCAGGGTGTGCACCTCCTGAATAACATCGTGTAATGTCAGATGCTGTGTGTTTTCGGCAACCACCCCTTTTGTGTTATCCGTACCTGCTATGTGTGAGGTAATGTTGGAATCTTCCTGTACCTCAGACAATATGGCATACCTATTTGAACAGGTAACTACGACCTCAATAGGTTGAGACTGCAGCGAGCTATCATCTAGCTCAGCAGTTTCTATAAGTAGGGGGGAGTCAACTGTCTCAGCCATTTTCTTACTGGTGGCTACCTTCGGGTTTCTGGTGTTTTTCTTACGTGGTAAAAACATTGCCGGGACAGCTGAGCCCTTATTTGGGCTAGCCCTCCTTCTATTTCCCATGCCTGTACGGAGATTAACACCATCATGATTAGATTTTGGTTTTACCGCTAATATTTCCTCACATTCTTCAACTAAGGTGTCAATTCTGTCCATTACACAATTACTACCAACATTCTTCATGGTCTTCCGTACTTTTTTCCCTCTGCCAATTTTACCTGCGTTTCCACCATCCCCCACTTCTCCCACATCCCCAGTACCTGCTCCTCCCTCCATGGACTTCCTTTTACCCATTATAAGTCAGTTGTTTCAAAAGAAGCCGTGCTAATATCCAGCCAACCAGCAAGCAATAATCAATAATTTCTACACATAGGTGCGGATATGACCTAAGAACAACAGTACCTTGGTTGACCGGTGGTTGGTACGCTTAGTACCCAAGTTTGAAGAGCAAATAAAAGGGGGGTGGCCCTGCCCAGCCTCTTACGGGCTATGACGGGCAAGGACGGGCCCGTCCTTGGCCCGGGCTTCGCCCGCGCGCGTCCCGCGCTGCGGGAGACACTTGCCGCTTTTGAGGCTTCAGACCACACCTCCCCTCAGCTGCAGCCTATCCGGACAGCGTGAAGCACTCTGGGACTGGTAGTTCGACCAGAGTGAAGTCCGTCGTGGGGATGGATGAAGCGGGGGCCGAGTGAGTCTAAGAGAATCAGCCCAGGTGTACTCAAGATCCCTTCAGCAAGAAGCGCCGTTGACCCAAACAGGATTGCGCGTCCCCTACCATCCCCACCTCACCATTGCTAGCACCAAAACCACCACAACAGCTACCACTATTGCCACTACTATTACCACCACCACCACAATTTTTTTCTCCCATCCTTTTACCAACACTACCATTACCAATATAGTACTTGTGCATTCCTGTGTTCAATATTCTTTACCACAGGAAAACCATACCTATTGCATTTGCCAATGTTTGTTGTATATTGCGGTGATTATCCCCTTCAATCATGCCTTGGAGAATTGTCCTGAACTGAATGTCAAACTGAATTGTTGGCTTTACTCTGGGAGAGTGCGTTAAAGCGTTTTTATTAATATTAGTGTCTGATCCAGATGCTTTATTCAATATTTTTCAATTATTTGTTTATCACAGCTAATATTTTTGTTGCCTGCAGTTTTTCGAAAGGATTTGATTGTCTTTCCCAGCTTTTATAGTTTGTTGGCTGTTTTTAAGTGGTTTGATGTACGTTGTTCTTTTTTAGGTCGAAGCCTACCAGATGGCGCAGCTGTCTGGTTTGCTAAAGACATCTTGGGGGCATTCAGAAAGCTGACCTAGGAATGCATTCCGCCTGTTGCTTACAATTGGTTTTGTGGTTTGTATCTCACATTTTCCAGCTTTCTATTAGCTGGCTTTATTTGCTTTAGGCTGTCCAGCTTGAGTTTGTCCATTCCGTTGCCCAAACCTTGTTTACTGTATTCTTCCACGAACTTGCTTGCTGTAAACAAGCCTTTAAATCTTGTTCTTATCTTGTCACATTTGCTGTGCATTCAAGGACAGAAATCAAATTTCAGGCTCTCTCTTCCAGGGAGCATGGTGCATATTTTTCTTTCTCTGACTTCAAAGTGAGGGAATTTATGTGGCACTCCTGTAAGAGGAGAGGGTGTAGGATGTTTTTTTTTTCTAGCACACAACAAAAAAAGCTGTGCTGATGTTTCAGACTATATCAGAATTTGTACAAATGTAGCACTTTTTTTTGTAATTCTAAAGTGTAATGGAAACAAATATTTGAATACGATCAAAACACATCAATACACTAAGGGGTCGATTCCGATCTCGGTCGGAGGCGCACCCAATACCATTCGGTCGGGAAAAAAGCCATGCGAAAGCCAGTTTCCCGACCGATCCGTACAGCACACCGAACGAGCAAGTACGATGCGCACAACAGCAAAAATCCCGGCCGAGCCGTACTCACCCAAACCAGGTCCTGTTCTCCGACCGAGGCGAATCCGGAAACGCCGAATCGAGTCGCACGGAAGGGAAAATGCAGCCCCGTCCGGCCGGACAAGTACGATGCGCTTTCCGTACGCGCCGAACCCGTCGCTACGCACGGCACGTCAAAGCATCCGGGAGAGGCGCACATAAGCTCCGAATCGCGCCACAACACGATCCACGGCTACGAGACGAACACAGCACAGACGAGGACGACGCGAAGCGACGAGGACGAAGCCGAGCGACGAGGACGACGCGAAGCAACGAGAAGGACGAACGACACGAACCAACCATGAATCCCTTCGTCCCGATCATACCAATATTCTACATCTACTACCGGAACAGGCACGGACGCGTACGGCGCAGAAGGTAAGTCAGACACCAACCACAAAACACATACAACACGTACACGACACATCACACACATACACTGGGAATCTGAATATACTTGCAACAGCAGCACCATAGGGGCGGGATGCCCATCACCAATGCCACATATGCACACAGGGGCCTGAATGCGCGCCACCACCCCAACCCAGGGGGGCTGGATGCCAACCACCACAACCACCCTTAGCCAGGGGGTGCCAGATGCCCACCACCACTACCACCCTTAGCCAGGGGGGCTGGATGCCTACCACTACTACCACCCTTAGCCAGGGTGGCAGGATGCCTACCACTACTACCACCCTTAGCCAGGGTGGCAGGATGCCTACCACTACTACCACCCTCACCCAGGGGGGGCTGGATGCCTACCACTACTACCACCCTCACCCAGGGCGGGCTGGATGCCTACCACCACCCTTAGCCAGGGGGCTGGATGCCTACCACTACTACCACCCTCACCCAGGGGGCAGGATGCCTACCACTACTACCACCCTCACCCAGGGGGGCAGGATGCCTACCACTACTACCACCCTCACCCAGGGGGCAGGATGCCTACCACTACTACCACCCTCACCCAGGGGGGCAGGATGCCTACCACTACTACCACCCTTAGCCAGGGGGGCTGGATGCCTACCACTACTACCACCCTCACCCAGGGGGGCAGGATGCCTACCACTACTACCACCCTCACCCAGGGGGGCAGGATGCCTACCAATACTACCACCCTTAGCCAGGGGGCTGGATGCCTACCACTACTACCACCCTCAACCAGGGGGGCTGGATGCCTACCACTACTACCACCCTTAGCCAGGGGGGCTGGATGCCTACCACTACTACCACCCTCAACCAGGGGGCTGGATGCCTACCACTACTACCACCCTTAGCCAGGGGGCTGGATGCCTACCACTACTACCACCCTTACCCAGGGGGCTGGATGCCCACCACTACTACCACCCTTAGCCAGGGGGCTGGATGCCTACCACTACTACCACCCTCACCCAGGGGGCAGGATGCCCACCACTACTACCACCCTTAGCCAGGGGGCTGGATGCCTACCACTACTACCACCCTTAGCCAGGGTGGCAGGATGCCTACCACTACTACCACCCTCACCCAGGGGGCTGGATGCCTACCACTACTACCACCCTCACCCAGGGCGGGCTGGATGCCTACCACCACCCTTAGCCAGGGGGCTGGATGCCTACCACTACTACCACCCTCACCCAGGGGGCAGGATGCCTACCACTACTACCACCCTCACCCAGGGGGCTGGATGCCTACCACTACTACCACCCTCAACCAGGGGGGCTGGATGCCTACCACTACTACCACCCTTAGCCAGGGGGCTGGATGCCTACCACTACTACCACCCTCACCCAGGGCGGGCTGGATGCCTACCACCACCCTTAGCCAGGGGGGGCTGGATGCCTACCACTACTACCACCCTCAACCAGGGGGGGCTGGATGCCTACCACTACTACCACCCTTAGCCAGGGTGGCAGGATGCCTACCACTACTACCACCCTCACCCAGGGGGCTGGATGCCTACCACTACTACCACCCTCACCCAGGGCGGGCTGGATGCCTACCACCACCCTTAGCCAGGGGGGGCTGGATGCCTACCACTACTACCACCCTCACCCAGGGGGGCAGGATGCCTACCACTACTACCTCCCTCACCCAGGGGGGCAGGATGCCTACCACTACTACCACCCTCACCCAGGGGGGCAGGATGCCTACCACTACTACCACCCTTAGCCAGGGGGGCTGGATGCCTACCACTACTACCACCCTCAACCAGGGGGCTGGATGCCTACCACTACTACCACCCTTACCCAGGGGGGCTGGATGCCTACCACTACTACCACCCTTAGCCAGGGGGCTGGATGCCTACCACTACTACCACCCTCACCCAGGGCGGGCTGGATGCCTACCACCACCCTTAGCCAGGGGGGCTGGATGCCTACCACTACTACCACCCTCAACCAGGGGGGCTGGATGCCTACCACTACTACCACCCTTAGCCAGGGGGCTGGATGCCTACCACTACTACCACCCTCACCCAGGGCGGGCTGGATGCCTACCACCACCCTTAGCCAGGGGGCTGGATGCCTACCACTACTACCACCCTCACCCAGGGGGCAGGATGCCTACCACTACTACCACCCTCACCCAGGGGGGCAGGATGCCTACCACTACTACCACCCTCACCCAGGGGGCAGGATGCCTACCACTACTACCACCCTCACCCAGGGCGGGCTGGATGCCTACCACCACCTTTAGCCAGGGGGGCTGGATGCCTACCACTACTACCACCCTCACCCAGGGGGCAGGATGCCTACCACTACTACCACCCTCACCCAGGGGGGCAGGATGCCTACCACTACTACCACCCTCACCCAGGGGGGCAGGATGCCTACCACTACTACCACCCTCACCCAGGGGGGCAGGATGCCCACCACTACTACCACCCTTAGCCAGGGGGCAGGAAGCCTACCACTACTACCACCCTTAGCCAGGGGGCAGGATGCCTACCACTACTACCACCCCCACTCATAGGATGGACAATGCATGACACAACAAGCACACCACAACCTAGGGAATGCAAGATTAAGACATCCCCCCACCACCATGACAAGCGTGTGAGCAGGCTGTGTCAAATGCCTACAACACCGAACATGACATTGAACATACAATGTGACCCCCTAGCACATGTGCCACACATATATGTGTGTGGCACCCACAATGCAAGCAGCCCATGACCATTGTGGCAATGGGGCCTAAACCCCCATCATCACAGTGACCAAAAGGCAAGTGTGGGGTCCATAGCTGAAGCACATTTTGACCATTGTGGCAATGGGGTCTAAACCCCCATCATCACAGTGACCAAAAGGCAAGTGTGGGGTCCATAGCTGAAGCACATTTTGACCATTGTGGCAATGGGGTCTAAACCCCCATCATCACAGTGACCAAAAGGCAAGTGTGGGGTCCATAGCTGAAGCACATTTTGACCATTGTGGCAATGGGGTCTAAACCCCCATCATCACAGTGACCAAAAGGTAAGTGTGGGGTCCATAGCTGAAGCACATTATGACCATTGTGGCA